>JACXGI010009316.1:9519-30853 GCA_016801175.1 Esox masquinongy
TATATATATATATATATATATATATATATACACACACACACAAATGAACACTTACCACCCAAATAAATTACTTTAGTTCGACTTTCAGGTGCCTGAGACTTTTGTACTGCTTTGTATGTTACTGCAGAGTAGGTGTTTTTTCATATCACACTCTGTTTTCCGCAATTATTGACCTATCACACTTTTCACTATGAATGCTGGCACAATATTTACAGCAATTTTTTTATTATAAGGAAACAAAATGTATGTGCATCCCGAATCGCCGAACACAGGAGCGCACTGGATGAGACAAGAGATCTCTTTTGGTAAACTGAAGCTTACTAACAACAAGGGCGCCAGCAATAATGCACAGGTAACATTTTGAATTACATATTTTCAAACTCAATTGTTGTTGTTCTTTTGCATTTTAGACTACTTGTTTTCTTCTGTTGGTCCAAAACTCGTTTAAACGAAATTTTAAAAAAATACATCGTTTACTTTACAAAGTTTACAGCGACACAGCCAACATAAACCTACAAAACATATTTCTATTGCTGTATTAATATACCGATATCCCCGCATTGCAAATAGTAAATATAAGTATAGTAAATATTCAGGCCAAAGACTCCAGATTTTTGATAGAGTAGTTTTGTGGAAATAAGACACTGAAAATGTGCTTTTTGATTGTTACTGTACACCTGGTTGTATTTCCATTGCAAAGCTTAAATGCAAAATTTTTCTGTGTCCTATTATTATATTACTCACCCAAATTGTGACCAGAGATGTGCGTAAAAACGGCCACTATGTCAATAGTTTTGTGCGTAATTACGCACAGCGTTTAGCTCGATGTTTACAAACGTCGCTTCTCCATCGACTCCATACTATTTTGTTTTTCCTCCAGATGATAGTTCTTCAGTCTCTTCATAAGTACCAGCCCAGGCTGCACATTGTGGAGGTGACAGAGGACGGTGTGGACATGAGCTCTAGTGACCCAAAGACCCAGACCTTCACATTCCCTGAGAACCAATTTATAGCTGTGACTGCATATCAGAACACTGATGTAAGCATCTCACTTGTGACCATTTCTCCTTAAACACTCTCCCAGTTACTGTCTGTCTCCAATAAGATCTTTGCTAACTTATATAATCATTTCATCTCATGGTAAAGTATTTTCTTAATGCTTTTCTTTCTTTCTATAGATCACACAACTAAAAATTGACCACAACCCTTTTGCAAAAGGCTTCAGAGATAACTACGATTCGTGAGTATCTTTTGCCTCTTTTTTCTCCACAGTTTGTAACTCTAAAAGAATACATTTCCATAAACATTTGAGTTGCCAGCAGAGTGCTACGGACACTTCTGGCCCAAGTACAGCACTGCTTATCCATGCCATTTATTATCTCTGTTCTTGTGTTGTTCTCAGCATCTACACAGTTCCAGAGGGTGATCGGTTAACCCCGTCTCCGAACGATCCATCCCGCTCCCACCAGATTGTCCCAGGTGCCCGCTATGCAATGCAACCTCTGTTCCAGGACCAGTTCGCGAATAACCTGCCCCAGAACCGCTTCTACAACAGCGAGAGGACCGTACCCCAGAACAACGGCCTCCTATCGCCCCAGCCAGAGGACAGCGCCTCCCAGAGGTGGTTTGTCTCCATGCAGCAGGCAGGAGGCGGCTCCAACAAGTTGGATCTGAGCTCCTACGAAGGGGACTACGCCAGCGGCCTGATCCCATACAGTATCAAGTCCCTGCCTCTACAGACACCTCACGCTCTCAGCTACTACCCTGATTCTCCATTCAGCCCAATGGCGACGGGCTGGGGATCTAGAGGGTCCTATCAGAGAAAAGTAGCCACGGGACTCCCCTGGTCCCCGAGACCTAGTCCCCAAGGGTTCCCTGAGGACCAGCTGCCAGTGGCCGGCAAGGACAAGGCTCAGGAAGATGAGATTAGCAGCAGTGGGGGCAGTGTAACATTGTCATGGAGCGATCACCACTCACCCCTGGGCCTGGACAAGGCTGACTCTGCGGCCTACAGCGGGGTGTGTAAGAGGAGGCGCACGTCGCTGGGTGGACCGAGCGTGGAGAGCTCTCTCAGCATTAAGTGTGAGGAGGACCTGACGGCCACGGCGATATACACCAAGGACTCCCCAGTAACTAAAAGCATGGCTTACTGCTCCTTCTACATGAGTCCTTAACTCGATTGGTTATGCTAATTTTTTGGAAATCCTGTAGCGAGATATTTCGTATTTGATGGGAGTTTCTAGTCAGTTTCTATTCTGCCAAACCTGTACCACCTACGTATCGATCTTGCCCACTCAGATTTTCTACGTAATGACGCTGACTTTGTGTGATTTTTTTGCATTTGATACACCCAGTGGGTTGTGCTGTAATATGTATTATAATCTGCACATTTTGGGTCCTGGATTTTGAACGACTGAAGGTGTGGTATATTAAAGGTTGAAAATCAGGTGGTACAAACCCTGAATGCTTATTGGCTGATTGTAAACAAAACTGTGTATCATGGGTATGGTGTGAATTACCACAAGTTATTACACAAAAATATTTGTTTACTAATAATATTGGTAACTATTTACATTTACTTATTTTTTTGTCATTTAGCAAAGGCTCTTATCCATAGCAACTTACCGGACCAATTAGGGCTAAGTGCCTTGCTCAAGTACACAGCTCAACGACAGATTTATTACCTTGTTGACCAGACATTTTGGTTGCTAGCCCAACTCCCCAACCACTAGGCTATCTGCCGCCAGTTTATAATAGCAATAAGGCATATTGTAAGTGTGTGTTACTGAATTTGGTGCCCATGGCTTCAACCTGAATCCAGACACTGTGTTGTGCTTAAGAACAGCATATACCACACCCATTTGAGCCTAGATTGTTTAATTATTCACCTAACCAATTATGTGTGTGTACAGTAAATGCCTTCTCACTGAAGTTTCATTTACAAACATGACTTCTGTGGATACTATTGCTGTGCATCGTAACATGTATCCTATGTTATATCGTATAACTGTACATTGCAATGTTATGAGTTTTTATAATAAAAAGCATCCAATGTCAAACTTTTTTCTGAGTCAAATCTGAAATTTAAGTAGTAAAACAGCAGCTGTGTTCTGCCCATCAGAGAAGCGGAAGAGGTAACCAAGGCTTGTAAACACAGCTAGCCACGTCAGTGCGGTGTGGCCTGTAAGGGTAAGGTTCAGTTGTCATAGCAGAGGTTGTTGTTCACTCACTGTAGGACCCTACAGAAACTCTAAAAACACTCTAGTGCCCATAAATAGCTGAACAATAGGATATAAAACTGATTATAAAATGTGCCTAATGGGTCCCGAAAACGAAATCACGTTTCAAATATGGTAAGACAAATATTTAGGACCAGGGCTATTACAAAAGACTGATAACCTGGCTTAACAATGTTTTAAATCCTTAGGTTTCATATACACATATTCAGCAGTTTAAACATAATTAAATGTCTAATTCAGAAATAAAACATCTAGGGTGGTTTTCACAGACAGATTAAGCCTAGTCTAGAACTAAAAATACAAGCTTAATTGAGTTTTCTATTCAACTTCAATTTTTTATTCCTAGACTAGGCTTAATCTGTGTCTGTGAAACCGGCCCCTAGTGTTTTATTTATGGATTCAGATAAGCACAAAGAGTTGATAAATGATGCCATGCAAATTGCAGTTCTGGATTGCCTGAATATGATTAACTAGACTAGACTGACCAGCCATTCTCTTTTAACTGTTAATTAGTAACGGGAATCCCATTCTGGAGCAGATGAAGGACCTGTTTTGTCAGAATAAATAGGTTTTATGTGGAAGTGAGGGAACCACTAGAGAAAAGTATGAATTACTGATACATTTAAAAATATATATAAACAATACAAAACAAAAAATGCAAATGAAATGAGATGTTTTGATGGATCAGTGGCAGCAATCCATCATTCAATCGATGGATTTTATTAAATTAATATTGGGCCTATCCACGATGGGTGGCTCGAATGCCTACCAACACAATCCCAGTCGAGAACGCCTGGAACAAGAAGCATGTCCATCGAATTGATGGACTCTTCCGCCCTCTGGTGGGAGGAAGTTAGTGCTGTTTGTAAAACAGCAATAATATACCCATTTGTTTTCAATGTGGAACATTGTCATCATTTCTGGAAGGGGGTAAGCATTTACCGGTAAAGCATACACACAGAACGCGAGTTAAACACGAGCAATTGCTGACATAAAACGATCAGGTAAGATTCTTTAACAAAGGAATCATTATGTTGACTTGTCAAACTTCCTAAAACACAAACATCCTGCACTTTACAGCGCAGCCCTGATTCCTCATAACACGCAGCTGGGCAGTCAGTCTAGTGCTATAAGCGAGCGTCGGTGTGGCTAGCAAAACAGTCAGAGGGAGGGGAGTCAGATTCCATTAGCTACATTATGCAAACCAACGGCAACAAGAACAACAGAAGGGTTTGAATACACACGCAAATATGGAATAGCAGCATAGCCGGACAGAAGAATAGACATTAGGCAGCCGAAGGCGACCGTCCACGACAACATTCTGGCGAACCGCACCAGCCTCAGACATTTGTAAGTCTTAACGTTAGCTAGCTAGCTGGCTGAGTAATCAATGTTTTTTAACTTGCTAGCAAGCAAACAAACGCAGAAAAGTCAGCGAAGTGTACTTAATGTAGTGAAGTAATAAAACTGTCACAGTTTACTTATTTATGTAAGTTAATAATTGTCAACTGTAGGTTATAGTTAACGTTGGCTAGCTAGCTAGGTCAAACAAGGTTTGTAGTACTAGCTAACGTTAGCTGTCTCTGGTCAAGCTAACGATAATGTAGCAAACTTGGCAAGCTAATCTGCCTAAAACGCAGGTTTGTGCTCAATGGTTAACTAGTTGGTCTGTGAAAATGAACTATCAAATACGTTATTAACAAACGTTAACTAGGTAAAACAGCGCTAGTTTCAAAACATGCCAGCCACGGATAGCCCATATAAAAAGCCTGAAATTCACTTTCACAGCCAAGCAAGTCTGGCTGACGGGGCATTGTTGCTTTGTCTTTTGTTGCTTGTTACTACTGGTTAGCCAGTTACAGAGCGGCAGGCGAAATTTCCTGCATGAACCAGTAAACATTGGTAATAACTACCACCGTTAAAGAAGTGGAGTATTTTGATTGATAGCTGTCAAGGTACGGCAATCAGTGTAGCGCTTTTAATTTTTATCTCCAATATAGTCATTAAAGTGGGAGAACTACACCAACAGGTTATTTTTAAGTGACCCAGTACTAGTTCCCAGAAACGTGTTGTTATTTCTAACTTTCTAACTCCTCCTTGCTTATAAAGTGTTTGAGGTGTTACAGCATAATACATTTTACTCATGGGAAACGAACTACAGCACCTAACAGCAGACTGGCATGGATTTCATGAAAGCTTGGGACATGCATGCCTGTATTGCATACCAACATGGCAATTCAGTCCTTTCACAAGGAACACATTTATCACACGTTGAACTACATAACTGGAAATCACTCAACTGAACATCTCATCCTAGATCATACACTATGCCTGATGAATCACAAACCACACTCCCATACTTAGCGTTCTCAGACAAAAATGTCAAACCTAATCAGATGCCACGAACTTCAGAACAGATGCTCTGAACTACAGTTTTCCCCCAGTTAGGTTACACATAAGTTTTTGGAGCGTGCTGGAATGTTAGTAACTAGTCACCTCGGTCTTACTTTGTATTTTATACTCCCCTCTGAAATTCCATTATCTTATCTGCTCACCATTGTTGTTTTAGATTATGTCCACACTGTAGATGTGCTGTATTCTGTTTCTAGATTAAAAATTCAGTACTTGTCAATTTACTTAGCGATTAATGGTAATTCTAATTATATTGTGAACAAACACTGTAACGTGGTAACAGCTAACTCTATAAATGTGTGTATTAATTTCAACTTAATTAAAAAAAAAATATTCTGCGAGTGTTCTGTCCCCTACAGGCTTCTGAGTTGACTATTATGGCCGCTGGTTTCAGCTGTCGACTTGTTACCCTTGCGTTGTGGGCTTGCTCCGTATGCAGACTCCATTGGTAGCCCACCGCCAGTCACCTCTAATACAAATTATACTGTGTCCCGAATGGAACCCCTGCTCACTGTGAAGTGTACTACATTTGACCAGAGCCAGTGCCCTACCTAGGGTTTAGTGTGCCGCTTGGGATGTGGGCAGTCCTGGGTGGCTTTAGATAAGATACGAGTAGCTTCGATGATGGCGTGGGAATTACTTTGTCATGACCTGCCACAGAAGGCCATGTAATAACAGACCCTAGACAATCACACTGAATATGTATGGGCAAGTAAAGAAATGTTGCGCAATCTGTCCGGGAAGAGTCGCATAGTGGAAGACCTTAGTTGGTTTGTCTCATGATGGACCAAACGTTAGCTGGCCCGTTTTGGGTTCTGTACTGCTGAGTGGATTTAATGCACATTCGCTGCCCAAATGGCACCCTATTCTCTACATAGTGTCCTTCTTATGACCAGGGCCTGGTCTAAACTAGTCGATTCGAACCGGAACTGCGTACAGTTTATTCATAAAGGTAACCCAATTTAACAAATCGACCAAAAACTACAACTTTAAAACCATTTATGCAATTAAAATCTAAAACACTTTTTTGATGAAATAACTTAATCTAGCCGTTTCCAGTTTCTTCTTTCTAAGCCATTCTGTTGTAGCTTTGCTTGTGTGTTTTGGATCATCGAAAAGTTGCAAGATATATGTTCGGTTTTTGACAGATGGGCTCACATTCTCCTCAAGAATTCTCTGGTACAATATAGAACTCATGGTTCACTCAATGATGACAAGTTGGCCATGACCTGAGTCAGCAAAGCAGCCCAACACCGTAATTCTTCCGCCTCCACCCCTTACTGCAATTATATTCTTGCAATTATATTCTTCTGTTCAACGGCAGTGTTTTGTTTTTGCCAAACATGAAGTCTGGGATTGTGGCCAAACAACTCCACCTTTCACTCATTTGTCTGGAGCCCATTGTTCCCTTAGTTTTGATGTTTACCCAGGTGTTGTCCGGCAGACGTCTGTTGTATCGTGATATACTCTTTAAAGAGAAGAGGCTTCTTCCTGACCCCCCTTTAGTTCGCCAAGTTTGTGCAGTCTCTTTCTGACAGTTGACTCATGCATTCTTACATTGGTTGTGGCAAGAGAGGCCTGTAGATCCCCTGAAGTTACACTGTGGTTCGTAGAAACATCTCCAATCATCGTCAGTCAGCTCTTGGGCTGAATTTGGTGGGGCAACCAGTCCTGTGTAGACTGCCTGTGTTTTTTGTCCATTTGTAGGAGATCTGTCAGACAGTGGAATGATGTACTTTGAATTTGTTGGAAATGGCTCCCAGACTCATGGGCATTGATATTCCTTATTCTGAGGTCCTTGGACAGGTCTGTTGATCTTGGCGTGATGTTACCCCACACACATATGGTTAAAACCAACCAGATTAAGTTTCTAATCTTTATGGACAGCCGGACCCTCCAAGGTAATAAGTTTCTCCGGTTTTAGTTGCACCTGGTTTGAATTTGAGCGATTTTGTGTTATGGTAACGGTCGGGATGTACTTACTTTCCTGCGGTATGAAATTGCATTTTGGTCTATTTCTTAGAATTGCAAATAAATGATTTCAAAGGTAACTTTTTTTCTGTGGTTTGTTTAATTGGGTTGCCTTTATCAGTGAATTTGGTTGGGAATTAACGAAATGGCCGACTTTCCAAGGGTTTGCGCTTACTTTTTTCACTTGACTGTATCATTGGCCTCGTGCAGTGTGGTGGTACTCACTAGACGCCATGTACGCACGGCGTCTGCCTCTTGTGGGCTGACTGGCAGTAGAGGCACGTGCCTGGTGAACGAGTGCCCGCGTTGACATATGGCATCAGTGTAGGAGATATGCCGATCTCTGCGTGTCGTGTTACCGCGGAGGGCATCACACGCCGAGTCCGAACCCCGCAAAAAGAGACCTGGCTTGGTCTGTGTCCCAAACGGCGCCCCCCCCACCCCCATTCTCCGCAGAGTGCGCCACTTTTGACCGGAGCCCTAGTTGTCCTTGTCAACCCTGTTGAGAAGTAGCTCACTACACAGTGGATAGGGCCGCGTTCGTTTGTGGTGTCCCGGGCACAGTTGGATGAGGGACAGTTGGATGAGGGAGACAGGAAGCCCCTGGTGATGCTGGAGGATGTGTGAGGTGAGCTGGCATGGTGAGCCGGTCAGAAAATAGCACCGGTGCTAGCAGGACAAGGCGGTGCATGCGCGTAACCATGGACTTAGGTGGAAGTCAGTCGTTCTGCCCGTTCGTCGTTCTTTTGTGGTTTGGGCTTGCAGTTACTCAGGCCACTCTTGGGTTTGCTCGCTGTTGGTGAGTAGGCTGGAGAAGGTTTTTCATATTTCTGTTTTGTAAATTGAAAAGAGGTTTTATTGTTAGGAATTATAGGGTGAACTACAATGACAGTGGGGGTTTTTTATGGTTGTAACTGCCTGAGGAATTTGTCTTTAGCTGTGTTTGGCGTCCTGTTGTTTGTCTGGTTTAAATCTGGGTCACCTTTAGTAGCTAACAATTTTGTTGAACATCCAGACAGAAATATGTGAAGTAGAACAGATGTACTTTTGACATCTAGAGAAATGGAGCTCCATACAATCTATTTATTGGCATTTCTATCTGGAACGGTGTGTCATTCGGCCTCCTCCGAGCACCTCCCTGTGTTATCATGGCATTTCTGTTTATTGAAAATGTCCAGCATTTCTGTGTATCTAAAATGTTTGAAATCTTTATGTATTCAAAATGTTGGGCATTTTTAGGTATATTTCAAATGTTCGGTGCTTTCATCCCGATATTTTCCCATCGCACGGTCTCATGTCATTCTTCTCTCCTCGTTAGGAGCTTCGCTATGCTGCACTTCTGTAGTTGGACAGGTTGAACAGCACCATCAGGTTGAAGCGCCAGGTGGAATCTCTGAGCCGAGAGATGGGGAACACGGCTGCCAAGTTCCGCAAGGCTCTGATCAACGGGGATGAGGGCCTGGCCTATCAACTGTACGAGGGGAACCCTCAATTTAAAGAGGCCCTGGACCCCAACACATCGTACGGAGAACCCTACCAACACAATACTCCTCTGCACTACGCATCCAGGCACGCTATGACACGTCTCATCAGGTGAGGTCACCGCAACCTTTCAAATGTGCAGGCGATAAGGTGACCTTGGACCTCTGACCCTACGGTGTTATCTGAAATTGTAGGTCCTCAATTGTGTAATAGCCTGTCTGTAATGCCAGGGTAGTGAGTTCAATTCCTGGGACCACCATACGTAAAGTATGTGCCCGCATGACTGTAAGTACCTTTGGATATAGGGTTTGTCAAATGGCATGTGTAGTGTAGTTGTTTTTATTATAACCTAAAATATGAAAAGATGGGAATGAAATGGTTTATTACCAAATAAAAATCTTAAGATCTATTTCAAAGAGTTTAATGGCCTAGACAGCAGCACAGTCATTTCAGACTTTCAGTCGCCAACACAATTTATTTTATTTTCCCGAAACTTACTGTGTGGAACAAAGTATTATTTAGGCTTCAATGATGACTTGGCAATTCAATTCAAAGGATCTTTATTGTCTTCAAAGGTCAATGTTGTAGCAGTAAACTGCGCATAAACAAAGCTCAGTGTCTTCATGAGGAATAGCAGAAACGGTGGATTTACAACTCGGTAGCCTTATTAGCTAACCATGTGGTTAAGAATTCCCAAACGTGTGGTTAATGCCCATCCTACCCTACTAGAACCAAGGACAGCAATGCTTTTCATACCGTATCCAAGGCCATATGTGGTGAACAGATATGGGTAGCATACACGCTAGGTAGCTAGCTTGCTACTTAGATGGCTCTTTATCTTACCTATTGAAGAGAAATATGGCAGACTTGGCTCACTAATAGTCGATTTATTCCTTCCGTGCTTATTTTGAGTCTTCTCCTGAGTTCTATTTTACCTTTGGTGCTAACAACGCTATACAACGATGGGACCAAAATAAACAAGATAAAAACATTGGGAAGTGGCTGAGTAACGATTGTGAATATACTGACAACCACAAACTATTTGGGAAGTACTCTGTTTCAAATGACATCTTTTCCTATTACCCTTTATAATGTAATTGGCATTTTTCTGCTTTTGTGTGGTGGAAATCTTACAAATTGGCCCTTTGTTGTTACTTGTAATCATAAACAATATTCTGTCCAATTCTGCATTATTTTCCCTTGCATATCTTTGTAGAGAATACAACATTGTATCTGTCTCAAGGATCCTGCCTCTGTGCTCACTGATACCATCACAGGACAGACATAACTTTGCAATTTTTATAAGTCTCTGTGTACCAAAAGGGAAGGAATGAGGAATTGAATGTTATCTTGTGTTTTTATGATCATTAAATTAACAAATTAGACCTAAAAATTACCAACCCCCTAGGTTTGGAGTAGTTTGGAGATTATTTGCCTGCTTTTCTTTCTACTGTAATGATTGTGTGTGTGTTTGGAGATCGTAACACAAGTAGTGACCTCCTCAGTGCCGTGTCCAGCCAGAGAAGTGAGCAGAATTGTAGTTTGTGTGTGTGTGTTTCTCTGCGTTTCTGCTCCATGCACTTTGTCCCATCTGGCCCTGCTAGGAACCATCTGTCAGAAACACAGGCAGGGGAAACCCTGGGACCAAGCTACTTACCCTGTTCAAACACTTTAGAAATTCTTCCTTCATTTCTCCCTTCCATCCCTGGGACCAAACTACAAGCTCTGTCATTCTCAACCCTTAGGCCCGGTTGAACCTCTTTAGAAATCCTTCCTTTCTTGAGACCGTAATTAGGATGTCTGATCTCTTCAGTTGCTTCAAGGCTCCACTTCCAGCTTTTTCACTATCTTAACATTAGTACTCTAGGGCCCCGATTGCAGGCTGTAGCCACACCTTCCTTTCTTCCTTGTCCCCCTTAACAGCAGAACTGTGGGGGAATAGATAGTTGTAATAAGTTGCCCGTGCTCCCTGTTTACGAGTTCCTTAGTCAGTTGACTGCAGGTCTGTACGGGACTTTGTTTGGCCTGGGCCGGTAGGACACTGCTTAGGACAGGTGTTTTGTATCATTGGTTGAACATGTGGGCCAAGGCCGTCGTCTTCTACTCTTACTGCAGTCCTGGGTTATCGCACACAGACAGAGGGGAAATCGATTGTTTGTTGTTATCAACTGTTGGTCATCAATACAACTGTCCGTGTTCCTCTGTGACGTTCCTCTGTGACGTTTGGCTGTCGATGTGGGATTTTCCAGAGCATGAGTCAAACTGTTAAAGTCAGATTAGAGGGTTTTTCTACATGAGCACAATGGAGTTGATTTTTCTAAAGCTCAAGTCAAAGCCGACAGGGAGACTGTTGCCTCTGGCCTAACCATTATTGTGGAGAACAAATAACTATCTTGTCTATAAAGTCTTTCCACCAGATTGAAACTCAGCCTTTCTTGCCACCCGCATGAAAGCCAGTGGCGATCTCGTACCGTGCTATTATTGTGTCTGTCTTGTTGACCCTTTAGCCAGTAGTTATTTGTTAGCATTAACATGACTATTACAATTAATGGTTCATGGACTGTAAGTATGGCATTTTAAAAGGGGTGGTTGGGCATTTTCTCAATAAGGCCCTTTTTCCAGGCCGTCAGGAGTCTGGGCAGAAAATGAGCAAAGGCCACGTGCCCCCAGTGTGGCTTGATTTGGTGAGTGGCCGGTGAAAATGTCATCAGCCACGTTAGCAAGTGTTCACAGAGCGTTTAACAGCTGCCCCCCCAGACCCCCCTCAATCCAAAGCTGTCGGTTGAACTGGCAAGAAAGTGGAACTAACTTATTTCCTGAATCCTGAACGATCCCAGTTTAAACGTCCCTGTTTTATTTCAAACCCCATCCCCCACAGGTCGTTTCTCTTCAGCAAGGACGGAAACCCCAACAAGCGCAACGTGCACAACGAGACGGCCCTCCACCTCCTCTGCATGGGACCCCAGATCCTGACGTCTGAGGGGACCCTGCAGCCGCGGCTGAGCCGGCCCGAGCTGGACGAGGCGAAGAGAGCCGAGTGTCTCCAGGTCATCCTGAAGTGGACCGGGGCCAAGCTGGACCGGGGCGAGTACGAGAGCGCCGACGTCAACGCCGCCGACAACAAGAAGAACACGTCGCTGCACTATGCCGCCGCCTCGGGGATGAGGACATGCGTGGAGGTACGAGCCTGGCCCCGAGGCGGAAGTCGTCTTACGTCGTAAGCCGGGATTGGCCCGTGGGGGCCAGGTGGTCCTGTGTCCTGGAGCGACCGTGTCTTGAATACCTGTGTTCTCTGTAGATTCTGGTGAAGAGGAACGCCGACCTGTTCGCGGAGAACGAGGACCGCGAGACGCCTTGCGACTGTGCGGAGAAGCAGCAGCACAAGGACCTGGCCCTCAGCCTGGAATCCCAGATGGTGTTCAGCCGGGCCCCAGAAACCGAGGGCATCGAGGCGGAGTACGCCGCCCTGGACCGCAGAGAGGTAGACTAACTAAATGGCTAGCTAGCTCACTACACTAACAAGCTAATTACTAGCCAATAAGCGAAATTTATTCGCTAGTTGCTCCTACTGAAGTTAGCATGGACATTCCAACGTGTCATCAGAAGTTAGAATATGTTGCCCTGGACACTGGGGATCTGACAAATGTAACTTATTTTTCTGCATTTTAAAATTCAGTTAATTGTTGAAAAGAAAAAGGTAAAATTGCATTTGCGATATATGGTGCTAATCCAGTTATCTGTGTTTTGTGCGATTAGGTTACATTTAGTGACTTTCTACCCTGGCAAGTAGGCTTTCATGACAGCCGTCTGTTGTCGGGCATAGGTACTTACTACATGCATTTCACAACATTCTTGTTGTGCTTGTCTAAGTATAGCCAACGTGCAGGACCTCCGTCTTATCTGTCTTCGGAGAAGTGGAGACCAGTAAGTTGCCGTACGACAGAGAACACAACCCCTTCCATCTTCATTAGTGATCAGGGGTTGGCAGAGTAAAGACCCAGTGACCACCAGGCCGATTGACTAGGCATTGTGTAGCTTACAATGGAATAGTGAGTCTCACAACCGCATTTGGCTGTAGTGCCTCGCAACTGCATTAAAGGGCCTACCATCACTGTGTGGACTAAAATATTGTACATGCAACGGACCGCCGACTGAGCACTGCCTCAGGAGACGTCTAGCCAGAGTGGTAGACAGGGACCGCTTGGAATATGACATCCTAACACATCCTCATCGACAGCGTAGTCTCAGGCCACATTGGGCCTTTTTAAGGCAACTGCTCTCAGTGTGATTGTGTGGCATTTGGCGGTCTGCGGCATTGGGGTCCCTGGGACTGCTGGTTTTCATTCTTGCCTGGTTTTCAATCTCTTTGATTGCGTTGTCATCAGCTAGCCACTTGAACCGCCGGCATCAGGAACTTATCGGCCAGCACAGAAACATTAGCAGTGTTTGTGTCCTATTGGCCCTGACTATAGAAACATTAGCAGTGTTTGTGTCCTATTGGCCCAGACTATAAAACATTAGTAGTGCTTGTGTCGTATTGGCCCTGACTATAGAAACATTAGCTGTGTTTGTGTCCCATTGGCCCTGACTATAAAACATTAGTAGTGGTGTTTGTGTCCTATTGGCCCTTACTATAGAAATATATTAGTAGTGGTGTTTGTGTCCTATTGGCCCTGACTATAGAAACATTAGTAGTGGTGTTTGTGTCCTATTGGCCCTGACTATAGAAACATTAGTAGTGGTGTTTGTGTCCTGTTGGCCCTGACTATAGAAATATATTAGTAGTGGTGTTTATACTTGGTTGTTGTCTAACCCTAAACTCTCGTTCTGTCTCTCTCTCTCGTTCGGTCTCTCTCTTCTATCTATTCTCCTGTCCCCAGCTGTACGAGGGTCTAAGGCCTCAGGAGTTACGTCGTCTGAAGGACATGCTGATAGTTGAGACAGCAGACATGCTCCAGGTCCCCCTCTTCACAGGCGAGGCCCTGCTCCGAGCACACGGTAAAACACACACACACACACACACACACACACACACACACACATACAGCAAACATGATCCAGTTCTGCCTCTTCACTACCGACGCCCTGCTCAGAGCACAGGGTTATCAAAGACAGCAGGCATCCCAAGGCCCTGCTAAAGGCCCACGCTATGCTGCAGAGAGACATGCTCAGACCACTCTCACACAGTCTCAAACTGCTACCTGTTCCACAGGTAATGCACTTCTGTGGGGCATCCACGCTAGATTAGATGACCTGAAGCTGGAGTGTTCTCACAATTTAAGTATATGCTCTTACTTATCAAATTGGTTTGTGCTCCCATCACAGCCGAGGATGTGCCATTTGGTGCCCTTTGAACACTTGTGTTCGACTGCTTTAGGCTGAGTACCAGGACTGTTGGTGTTAAGCGCCTAGAGCTCCGGTCAAATGCAAAGAAATGTAATCGCTTCCCTGCGTTCGTTAATCGTTTCCAATTAGAAGAGATTCCGAGCAGTCAAGTTGAAACCGAGGATGGGGATCATCTTCCTGAAATTAGAAATCAAAGAGATCGTGTGAGTACGGGGGTGAAGCTTGGCCTTTGATTGATACTATATCTGTATTCTGTACTTTTGGGAATCCTTCATTTGATAAGACCCCGGATTCACTCAGTTTAAATTTCTTGATGTTTTTACAGACAAGTAATTAATAGGTGTCTGTATTAAGCCTTAGGCAGACAGATAATCTCTGAATTTCAAACCCGGCCCTCGCCCATTCCAACTTCCACCAAGACTGTCTTCCAGCGATGGGATCATTGAACCCATCGACTTGGTGGGGGGGGGGGGGCCACGCTCGTGACTTGAATGAGTCGACTCATGTTCCATGCACTTTTTAAATAATAGAATGGGCGGAATTCAAATGAACAAATCCGACCTGTCTTTTTTTTTTTTGCTTCATTTTGTCCACAATATATAAACCTTAGTTACCCAAAAACGCCTCACTCGGGAGGCGCGTCGAGTCTGAAATTCAGACAGACCAACACACCTGTCATAATTAATCGCGCCTGTCCATTACTTCTGCCACGTTGGGCATGAAGATATTCCTCATGGAGTTTCAATTAGCTCACGGAGCCTGCGTCCTCTCCGTCTGCCTACGAGGGGTAATTAGCCCCTACAACCCCAGACGGGCTCTGCTCCCACGGCTGTGTGATACTCGTGCCCATGGCGGAGGCGCACGTTAACCCGTGAAAACGGAGGAACGGACGGAGGAGGACGGGGTCGCCTGGGTTTGTGCCGGCGTGGGAACTGGTCAGCCCCCGGGCGGGGGTAGTCCTTTCCATCATGCTCAGGCCGTGGAACCGGATCGAGGTTGACGTCCCAAATGGCGTCTTAATCCCTAGCTCTAAAATGGCACCTAAACCACACGTTTTGATAGTTTTAGATCACAGCCCTATACTTAATATGGTGCTCTACTTTAGATCTGAGACCTGTTCTGAAAATAGTGCACTACTTTTGACCAGAGGACGGAAATAAATATAGTGCACTACTTTTGACCAGAGGACGGTAATAAATATAGTGCACTACTTTTGACCAGAGGACGGTAATAAATATAGTACACTACTTTTGATCAGAGCACTGTAATAAATATAGTGCACTACTTTTGACCAGGGACCACAGGACTATGGTCAGAAGTAGTGGACTACATAGAGAACAGGGTGCAATTTAGGATCCATTCAGAGAGTTTCTTAGTGGGCTCTGAGGTTCTGCAGCTTCTTGAGTCACATGTCTCCTGTGGTGCACACAAGAATACCCAGAAACGCAGTTGTTTCACACAATGGAACACATCTTTGAAGCCCTGTTCCATTGTCCTCTTGGAGCTGCAGAACATGTTCTTCTTGTACCTCACATTTCCCTCCATGTATCCTGATTGGGAATAGAATAGTTAAGCTGTTTTTCCCTGTACTGAGAAGGAAAAACCTGTTGAATTTGTCTAAGAAAGGTCTGGTGTGTACCGAACTGCAGGCGCTGGACAGATCTACTCTGTGTCGTCCGCTGCAACCCAGGACTGAGAAAAGGCTATTAAAAAAAAATGGCTCGTGTCACACGAAGGGTACAGCGCCCCCCATGGGCTGCTTAGTTTAATTTGGGGAAATGACGTGTCATTCACCAGTTGAGTCCAAAGTGTCCCAGGGGTCTCTGGGATGCAGCGCGATTTAACCGGACTCATCTCCTTGAGGATGTGTTCTGAATGTCGTTACTCTTGAGTGCGGTTGATCATGTGGTCGATATGAATGCTCTTGCATTTGGTGAGACTTAACAGATCGGCCAGCCGGCGCCAGATGGAGTAGTGTTTAAGTGTTTTTCACAAATTTCTAAATGGAGGAAAATCCATAATGGCAAACCCCTGAGGCGAATTAATTATTTCTGAGGAGTGGGGCCTATGTACCTATGCTGTTTTTCTCTCTCTCTCTCTCTCTCTCTGTCTCTCTCACTTCCCCTCTGTCTATTTTACTCTCCCTTTCTCTCACTTCCCCTCTCTCTCTTTCGCTTGCTCTTTTTTCTGTCTAATTTTTCTGTTTCTCTCATGCCACTGACAGGGCCAGACAGAAGGAGTTGGAGGAGAGAATGTCCATCACTGTCCCTTTCTTCCTCCATCTCTGCTTCTCCCTCCTGTAGTTGTAGAACTGTGAAGAGCGAAACTCAGTTGGAGAGTTGCAGCTCTTGGTTTAAGCAAAAAAAACAACAACAGTGGCTAATTAGATAAATGAATGCTTAGAAAAAAGTGAAAGTGATGTCAATGCTTTTTTTATAGCCTGTTTTGTGCCAGTGAGTTGAACATCACCAAATGTGTCAGCAAAAAATACTGCCACTAATTAAACCAAATATGACATGTCTTTTCTGTCTGTTCACTAAAAAAAGGCTCCCAAAAGGACCTTTAGATTGTTTAAAAATCTCCTCTGAACTATGAGTAAAACAATGTAAAGTCCCAAAATCTACCATTATGTATTACTGTGAAATGTGTGTCTAAATGGGCTACATTTTACCTTACATAAATCTTCAGGCTGATTTGAGGTGGAAGAAGATGCCAGACTGTTATATCTGAAAGTATATACCATACTGTTATTGTTCTGCAGGTATATATAAAATGGCCGACCTAATGCAGCCTATGAAAAGATGCCTGTATAGTGAAACCTGGTGATGGCTGGTCGAGTTTCTACACTCACTTATGCTTTGAGTTCACCCACAATCCTCTCTCGTCTTAAACGCATTAGTGTCGACCGCAATACCATGAGACTAATTATGTATATTGAAACTAAAAATGAACGCAACATGAGACAGTCTCATTCATTTTACTGATTAAATGCCCGGTACAAATGAAACCGCCATTCAGCTGTGAAGCCAGTATCCATTAAAGTGAGCATTTGGCCCACTGAACTCGGTAATGTCGCCAGACTGTGTTCAGGTCCAGACCCCGGTGAGGACAACATGTACGCAGATAAGGCCTGTTGTCCCCAGAACAAGGTGCACCTGCGTAATGATCGTATTGCTGACGTTAGACGGCTGTCGGGTGAATTTTCCTTGCGAAGGTGTAGTGCTCACTAATAGGGACGTAACCAAATGTGGGCACGAAAATGTATTGTCATATTATTCATTCCTGTGTTCGGGGCTGTGTTATATTTCATCTCATGAAACACGAGACCAACATTTTACATATTGCGTTTGTATTTGTGTTCAGGAAAAAAATTAGGCCCCTTTTCTCTCGTTACTCTCCCCCGTAGTGTGACAAGGCTCTTTAGAAATGCAGAAATTTCCCTCTCCTTGCGGTTCTAGACTGGGACAGGGAGAAGCTGTTGGAGGCCTGGATGTCTAATGCCGAGGAGTGCTGCCAGCGGTCCGGGGTTCACAAGCCCAGTGCCCCCCCCAGCGGGTATAATGCCTGGGATACACTGCCCTCGCCCCGTACCCCCAGGACCACTCGATCCTCCATCACCTCCCCGGATGACGTCAGTCTTACTCCCGGGGATGAAGACAGACCACTGGTAAGCGAGTGAGCTTCAAAGGGCACTTAATCTCATGTTTTCTGCAGAAAATCACCTGGGCGATGTGCTTGAGGTGCACTTGAGCTAATCCCGGCTTATGCGGAACTGAACTAAAGTGCTCATCAAAAAATTACCAGCAAATCTGGGCCCCCCCCACCCCCCACTTCCCGAAATTTGAACGATGCAAACGCCTGTGAACTCTGGATTTGTCCAAAGCACTGGAACTAATGCTGCTCATTATCTCACGCAAACCGTTGTTTAATGACAGACCTGCAGTACCGCTCAGTTCTCCGTAGTCTGTCCGCAAGGGATTGGCTGTGGTGAAACCCTCCACAGCTCGTCCTTCCATGACGAGGTATGCCCCCCCCGTTGTGACAGACCCATGATTTCAGAAAACCCAAAACACAGACACTTTGTGGGCAACTGAACTGAGCTATTGATGACAATTCTGTCAGGCTGAGATCCAACTGTCATCCACTCATCTCAGCCAGGGGGAGTAATGTACAAGACTGTTGTCTTTGTGCCTCAATGAGCTGTAGTGTTACATGTTTAAAACTAGGCCGGTCCTGAAGCTAGGCTACACATTGTGCTGATTGACCAGTTCTCGACTCAAGGGGCCTTTCTAAAGGTTCCAGTAGATGGGGTCCCAGGCAGCCTGCTGCAGAGATCAATACAGTGATTGTTTAGTTCCACTGGGTTCTCTCTCAGGCCATTGTTCTATTTCAGACTCTCTAACAAGGCCGCTTTGTGTTGGAGGCCTGGGGAGATATTCTATGGAATGATGTCAAGAGATGATGAAGAAGGGTCTCAGGCTTGAGGAAGAATGTCTTGGCATTTGTTGCAGCTCCTCTGCATAGTTATTAGTTTTAAATCCTATGTTGTATGCTCTGTTGCTAGTTTGATCGTCAGATGAAACCCAGTTGCAGGATCTTTTCGTGTTTGCCCGCCCAAGCTAGCGTGTTCAGTGTGAAATTCTCATGCTCCTGTATTTCCTTGTTTTCTCCGACAGTGTGGTATCTGCATGTGCCTGATCTCCATCTTTGAGGAGCCTGTCGACGTGTCGTGTGGTCATGAATTCTGCCGAGCCTGCTGGGAGGGGTGAGCTCCTTCCTTCCATAAAACCAGATGCCACACCAGCTCTTCACGTAGTGCACTACATTTGACGAGTAGTGTACCATGTAGGGAATTAGGGTATTATTTGGTAAATAGTCTTTAATTGCTATGGTTTCTTTTTTTTTTATGTAGTTTCTTTTTTTTAATGTAGTTAGGTCTAACTGTGATTAAAGTGCTATATGTTTTGTGCCGTTATTAACTGGAGTCTTATCTGTCTGTCTGTCCCTCGTCAGGTTTCTGAATCTGAAGATTCAGGAGGGGGATGCCCACAATATCTTCTGCCCGGCGTACGACTGCTTCCAGCTGGTTCCTGTGGAGGTCATAGAGAGTGTCGTTTCCAGGGAGATGGACAAGAGATACCTGCAGTTTGACATCAAGGTATAAACGATCGCCATAGGGATGTGCGTGTTAGGGCTAATATTTTCAGGGGTTATTCCATGTTGTTTAACTAGCGTCCGCCGCTTTCGGCACCGTACCAGGGCGCCGTACCAGGGTGATACTAATGAGCCACATGACGTGTCATTTAGCATTAGAAAAACAACTGTTATTTTAAACAGAGAGCCCAAATAAAATGTCAGTCTACACAAACAAATTCAATAATTTGAGTGAAGTGAACAAATAAAACCACATTGCCCGTCTACCTTGTCTTTTAAAGCAGCTCACTAACATTTTTCCTGTCTGTTTCCACATTGTGGTCAGTAGAGTACTGGACAGCTCTGTTCAGGTTCTTCCTGATAGCAGCTAAACAACTCCATGAGTCAGATTTTCACTCAGTCTATAGGCTGTGTAGTATGAGACCCCCTAAAACAGCTTCATTAGTGGGCCTAATAGTCGTCATTATTATTGCTAGGCTATGGACAAGGACGCTAACCAACCATTTTTACTTTCAGCGTATCATGAATTGTCATCAAATGTCAGACGCACCAGCCCCGAAGCACCATATTGTCGTTCCTCTTTCAAGTTTAGTCTAGCCACCACAGGTTGGCTATGTAGCCTAATTATGTTAATGATATTTATTTGCTCGCTGAACTACCCTGAAAAAAACAAGTTCCCTTGTGGAATGGTGGGTTCTGCCTGCATATGTAGCCTAATTACCCCACAAAGTTATGAATTCTAGTAGACTCACTCACTGACTTGGAGAATAGCAAATTCAGCAACATAAGTTAGACAAGTAAACAAATGATTATGTAATTTCTTCTGAATAAATAATAATCCATTCCTCCTTTTTGTAAAATGACTTAATCTATGGCGTGGCTGCATGCACTTCTGTGTTCCATTTATTCGGAATTACACTGCGCCAGAAAAAGCCATTTCCTCTGGCAATCATTTAGGGAATAAAATGTTAATCTGTGCAGATGGAGTTTGTTGTTTATTAACTCAGATTCTGGGTCCATCTGTCTAATGGGTATTTTTACATCTTCACACCCTCTAGACATCCAAGGCCACCAATTGAGGTCCGACCCCAGTCTAGGGGGCCGACTACAGAATTTCAGATTTTGGTTAATCGGGTCCTATGCGGATCAGTGAAGACCTGTCATTTCTGCTGCTCTGCATAGTTTTTTTTCAGACTAGAGGAATACTGATGTATTCGTGCGTTTGAATTCTCCCCCTCCCTACTGGAATATACTGTGTATACTGTGTATTTTGGCCCGGCTCCTCAATTCTGTAGCCAACTACTAATCTGCTTGAATGTACTTTAATTCCTCCTCTACCCAAGGCCTTTGTGGAGAACAACCCGGCCATTCGCTGGTGTCCCCGGGCGGGGTGCGAGCGGGCCGTGCGCCTGTCGTCTCAGGGTCCTGGGAGCACCTCCTCCGACCCCTTCAGCTTGCCCCTACTGAGAGCCCCTGCTGTGGACTGTGGAAAGGGACATCTCTTCTGCTGGTCAGTACAGCACTGTTCCCCATACGACAGCTTACAAAGGCTTTACAAGCTCTGCATATGGTAGATGAGCTGTAAATTGTTTGGCTTTCATAACACTGCGTAGGTTCTCACAGATCATTCACACGCACTACAGAGGTTTTCAGATAATTGCTGAGCACTGTATAAGTTCCCAGAGCATTCATAAGCACTGTATAGGTTCCCAGAGCATTCATAAGCACTG
>JACXGI010009317.1:0-30753 GCA_016801175.1 Esox masquinongy
CATAAAAAATCACTCAGAAATACAAAAGAACTATGCTGAGCTCCTCTTTTAAAAATTACATAAAATTGTAAAAATATGATTAAAACAATTATAGAACAAAAATGAAACAAATGTAAAAGATTAAAAGAAGATTAAGAGAAAATTAAAAAGTAAGAAAAGAAAGAAAGGTTGGCAAAAGGCAGGAAGCAGGAGAGTTGCGAGTACAGGGAGTACAGGAGGGAGTACAGGAGTGGACTGAGTACGCAGCCCTGAGGGGCTCCAGTGTTCAGGGTCAGTGCAGAGGAGGTGAGGTTGCCCATTCTCACCACCTGGGGTCTATTCGTCAGGAAGTCCACGATCCAGTTGCAAAAGGAGGTGTTAAGTCCCAGGGCCCTGAGCTTGGGAACAAGCTTAGCGGGCACAATAGTGTTGAATGCTGAGCTGTAGTCCACGAACAGCATCCTCACAAATGTGTTACCCTTTTTGTAGGTGGGAGAGGGCGGTGTGTGTCGTCAGGGCGATGGCATCGTCTGTAGATCTATTGGGGCGGTATGCAAATTGAAAGGGGTCCAAGGTGTCAGGATGGGTGGGGCAGATGTGGGTTCTGACCAGCCGCTCAAACTACTTCATGATGATGGAGGTCAGTTCTACAGGACCGTAGTCATTCAGGCAGGTGATGGAAGGTTTCTTCGGTTCAGGAACTATGGTGGTCTCCTTGAAGCTGGTGGGGACTGCAGACTGAGTCAGGGAGAGGTTGAATATAAAGGTGAAAACCTCCGCTAGCTGGTCAGTGCACCCCCTGAGGACACGGCCTGGAATGCCATCTAGCCCTGGTGACTTCCAAGGGTTCACTCTTTTAAAATCTCTCCTCACGTCAGCCGTGGCTAGGGTCAGAGTGCAATCGTCCTGGTCCTTAGTGGCTAGGGTCAGAGTGCAGTCGTCCTGGTCCTCAGTGGCTAGGGTCAGAGTGCAGTCGTCCTGGTCCTCAGCAGGCCTGGCGAACCAAGTTGGAAGTTGTTGTACCTGTTTGATTGGCTGCTGTTGGATTCAAACTTTAATCTTTTAAATGAAGAGTTGATGCACTGCACACTTTTTTTAATTGCAACATTTTTAATATTTGGGCTTGGGGGTGGTATCAAGTCAGATCTAGTCAAAAGGCGCAAGTCCAAGTAAAGTCACGAGTCATTGGTGTTAAGGTCAAAGTCGAGTTGCAAGTGTTTTATGATTTTGTCAAATCAAGTCTAAAGTCATCATATTTGTGGCTCTAGTCTAACTTGAGTCCAGGTCATGTGACTCGAGTCCACACCTCTGGTAGTTGACATGCAGGCTCAAGGTCTTCCAATTATGGAAGCTAAAGTCTTAAGTAATAAATTAACATATGCCTCCGTTTTGTCTGCATGTGCATGTCTTGGTATCTCAATTCCTGGAGGAAAGGCAGAAGTCAATATTCACAGGTCATCAATCTGTGTCTCTGCTTCACAGTAGTGATTTTCTTTCTAAACCTTACCGTTGGTGTGTCAATAGAGAACGTTTTTTATTTTCACCAGATTCTTTGTTATCCAATCTACAGCACTCCAGGGAACCATGAACACCTCATCACGGTTGCCTCTGACCAACATTTCAATATGTGCTGATCAAAATGCGTCACATTGTTTCTGCATAACGCAGTTGCATTGAATCACTTTAATGCTACATTCTCTGTAATTCTAATCTACTGCATCCCTTCAGCTACAATAGTGTGAATAATAATGTTTACCGGCAGTGTGAATGTCACTTAAACTACTTGCAGTGAATGTAACAGACTTTCTACTATTCCCTCAGCTTGTCGTTCTCACAAAAGTGTTGCTATGGGAACGGCAGTGGTGGCGAGGGATCCGCTTGATAACTGTAGACACACAGGGTGGGAGCATAGCAGCATAAACTACTTGTCATCCACAAGAATTGGCATAGACTTTTTTGGTTAATTTGGTTAATTTCTCAAATGAAGGTTGACTTTCCACGTTCACTCTGATCAATGGGATTTCAGGCCTGGTGTGCCCGTAACTGGCAGCAGTGTCCATCACATCTGGATCTGTGAATCCAAGCAGTGAGTGAATGAGCCTTGTGCTGTTTTCCGGGAATTGAATCAATATACTGTATATTAGACGTTTAAGATTCATTTGAATCGATGTGAAGGTCATCAACCGTTGACGTTTTGTGAACACTTGTTTCTGATCACACCGTGAAAATCTCTCGCATGGTTATTGAAGCTAGGCAGAAAAGGCTCTGAGAAAGCCTTTACACTGAGAGGATAGGGAAAGGGGATGGCAATACTCAATAAGACTTGTCATGTAACTCCAGACTACCCCCCTCGCGACCTACATACGAGTGTTGCATGCAAATAACTTTATAATGTGTTCAATGTCACGTTGTCATGAACACCGTGTGGACAGCAAACGTTGGCCTTTTCAACTCAGGTTGAAAAGGCTGTCTGAACTATGAAACACTGACCTTCAGTTTAACAATTACCATGTTCATCGTCTTTTCATTCTTATCAAACAGCCTTTCATTGTTAGGACAGAGGGAGTGAGCTTAGATGCACCAGAGGGGATACATTCTGGTATTCACTCAGGCCCATGGAGGAAACAGTGACTTGCTTTGATGGCAGTGTTTGATAATTCTGTTATCTTATTGATATATGTCAGTGTGGAGACTGGAGGTGACATTTGCGGGTTCCTACGCTCTGACATCTCTCCCAGACCTAGTAACTGTTACATTTCACCAGAGAGACAGTCAATGCAACTCTGTAATTGCTGTTGGGGTGAACCCTGCATGAACCCAATGTTTTCTTTTTAATTTTGTGTGTTGCAATTACCACTGCATTTCTTTCTTTATATCTCTCTGTTTCTCTTTCCAATAAATGCCTATCCCTGTTCACCCCTCCCAGTCTAGTGAATAGTGCTATTGTATCGACCTGTATTTAGTTCTGAGGTGATTGATGACAGATTTTTTTCTTTGAATGGCGTTATGGGAAAGCACTATTTCTGTTGATAGCATGGACATGAAACATTTCGCTATTTAACCCTATGTAATTTCAGCACTTCTGTTTCTTTGTATCTGCCATCGGGATATAGCCTGAGCAGAAATGTTTATACCCAGGATGCGGTCGGATCAATGCTGTGGGATCATAATGAACGGGGAACCGAGTTAATGTACTGTAAGCCAATATCTGTGATTTACTTCTCTGTACTGTGTTTCCAAGAGTACAAGGTCTGCCAACTCATTACGGAATACATAGGAGATCCCGAATGGCCCTCTGTTATGAGGCAAGGCCATAATCACTAATTGGATGTAACTAAAATGTGAGGGGTGAAAAGGGTACATTTAAAAAAAAAAAAAACTAGTTTGAGGGCTAGAGAAGGCCTCTCAGCAATTAAACATTCTAACCAAAATTTGTGATTTTGCATGTTTAGATCTGCTACTGTCCAGGACTCAAGTTTGAGAATGAAAAGCAAACTTCATCTGAAGGCTGGGTTGCTAATCGTCAGAGTCTGTCGAAGTTATACAGTGTTTGTAAAAGACCAGTCTGTCTTCTTAAAACCATGTGCCCGGATATTATACACTAATCAATGAACATAGGGATCTCTGTAACACCCCAGGTTGCAGGTTTAATAATGGTGTCCCAGCTGTTTGGCGCAATAAGCCTTGTTACCTGAATGTTGAATTCTACTAATTCAACTCTGGTTGTGAGGATCGGTTGTGGGACGACACAGTAACAAATGACCATGTCCAGAAAGGCAGACACGTGTATCATCCTTATTCGTTAACCTAGAACATTCAATACAGTCTGAAAATATATTCTAAATGTACTTTTAGAATGTGTTACCCGTCACAGTGTTCTAATCTGATGAGGCTACCTGCGCACACCTGTCCACTCCTCTTAAATAATACCAACATCCAAACATTGCCAATCAATGAATGGAAAAAGACATTGTTACGAAACACAAAAAACGGTTGTCAAGCCAAACATTCAATGCTGGGTTCAAGTTAGGGAGGGGTAGATTTTTTTGAGATTGACAAGTGTTTATTTTTTTAATTTTTTTATTGTTCGCTAAAAACACTAACCATGATTTTTTAAAGCACTTGGTCATTTGGTCTACGACGGTATGAAGTGTTGATTATTGGTTGTATGGTTCTTTGGGACAGAAACCTGTTGACATTGTGGTAAATGTGATGCAATTGCTTCATGTAATTATAAATACATCTTAAAACATTTGTAAATCAGATGTACCCCTAACTGATAATCACTTTTACCCAACTCTTGTAAAGTACCGGCGGGGTGGGAGAGCTCATCCACAGTGGTGGTTGAACCCTCAGCTATCTGCTCTGAAATGTTGAGCTGCATCGACTGTGCCACAACACCATCCTGGAGTGGAAAAGTCAATATCCAAGTTCATAAACACCGGGTTGCAAAAGCTTTTGTTGGAGTAATAATGATGTAGAATAACAATTGTGGGCACATATATTTCCAAGTACGCACGGAGGGTGAACGTGTGTTGTACGCTTGGGAGGCAGGTAAAACAACTTTAAATAGCACCTCGACTTGGACCCGGAACATGATGGCAGCTGAACGCAGACACTAGTATGGTGGCCTCATTTCCATCCCTTTGGGCAGTGCCATTGATTCATGAGCCATTTGAGTCACAATATTAGCAGGATCAATGACTCCTGACAAGATATAGACTGCAGACTGAATATAATGACATAGGGACCTTTCAAAGGTTGAATTTAAAAGAGATGATGAAGTGATGATGTCAGAGTCACAACTCCCACATGCAAAAATAAGATACTGGAAAATATTTCAATAAAAAAGAAACAGTTAATTGTATTGGTGGAATATATTTATAAAAAATAATTAAAATAACTATATTGGCATGTGTCAATGAATGAAGTCAAATTGACCATTATAGCCTCATTGTAGTCCTACTGATGGCAGCTTGTGTTCAACATTATTGAAAAAGCAGCATTGATCATGATACTGATCAAAATTAAAACCGGGGCACAGATTACTGTTTAATGTTATGATATTGCTTTAAATAATCCCAATAATTTCAGAAATCACAATTCAAGTCACTCATATCGCTACTGATAAGTTCAGTCCATTTATAAGAAATTTGAACATAATGTCCCTAGTCGTTCTGTGTAACGAGGACAGGTGGTTATGTCTGATGACTGTACTCTGGGCAGCTTGATTAACTGCGACTCGGAGACCAAAAAGGACCTTAGGTCATTATGAGGACAAACCTCTCACAGCAGGAATTAAGCCCCTGTTTAAAATCCAATGTGACTTTTGTGTGAACCGAAATGGGGCCAAGGGGACAAAAATACCATCATAGAACATACACTGGTGCTGTGTGATTTTCCACTCAGTCCTCCAGGCACGACAGGTGAGGACAAAAGGCCTAGAAGGCTACACTCTTTTGTGTTAGCTGTCATGCCAATTTGCTGGGATGTTGTGGTATATGGAGTCACCACATACTTGCTTGTTAACAGGGACGTAACAGATACAGCTCCAGGCTCCATGGATTGTATATTGAACAGCTTTTCTGTGATTAAAATAAATTGTGTATCTTTCTATATGTTCTCCCTTAAAAGTATTTCCATTCATTTTCCAGTTTTACTAAGCTATCACACAGAATTGTTTTACAATAACAATTTAGCACATTTGATTTGGAGGTTTAGAACCCCCTCTGGATATAAAAACTTATTTAAAAATACATTTAAATTGGCCTTTATAATAAAATGAATAATAAAAATGCATCATAAAGGATCCAGTGTCTTTACTACAACAGGTATTAGAAAACTATTTTCCTCTTTAGGCTTAATTTTGTCGTGTTGCCACAGACGCCAGAAAGTCATTTTATATTCTTGCACTGTTGCTACGTACAGGTGCCAGGTGTACGATCTAATGAAAGTGATTGTCACGCAGGCTGGCTAATGTTCCTGTCAATCGCTATCTTCCTAGACAACTTCAGCTATCTCAGTCTTGTCAATAAAAGGAACTAGAATAAAACAGGCTATCTGCTTTTGCGTTTCTTTCAGCTTTTTATTGGCATTTATTTGTCCATGATGATGATAATTCAAAAAAAGTTAGATTTTGTCTAGAGTCTGAAAAAAATATTGGAAAAAAACAGGAAGTACCTATCATTAACATACATAAATGTTTATAACAGATTATGATAATGTCAGTTTGACAGACTAAATGAGTGTAAGAGGCCATAAAAATAGAGGGACATAGTGAAAGAGAGAAAAGAGGAAAAAGAGACAAAACCAAAGGAAGCTTACATATGCAGCAGCAATAGCTATCTATTGGGAGCTCATTAAATTTAGTGTGAGTAATGACAGCTCATCTCGGTATTTCTTAAATAAAACTGCTGGTTGTGTGTGAATCCTACAGAATTTTAAAACAGCATCTGCATAAGCAAGTGTGGAGAAAAACCGCTACACAAAAGTTCCAATACAGGCATGAGACATTTCTGATGATGTAGTCTAATCGTTTTAACAGAATATGTAAAGGGACAGTAATTTAAAGACAACAAATTTGAATATGTAGATGGACAGTTCAGAAAGACATCTAATTTGATCAAACAAAGGCTTGACAATTCATAATAAATAATAATATTAATAATAACTTCATTTGTATTGCACTTCTCTAGCCCAAAGCGCTTCACACAGCAGTAAAACAGCAAAAGCAATAAGCAAAACAAAAAAAATATCAGCGACATTAAAATAATAAGAAATAGGAAAATAAGCATCAATAAAATAGTAAAATACAGCAAAAATAAACCAAATACTATAAAATTACAATAAAACATTAGTAAATGCCATCTTATAAAGGTTTTTAAGCATGATTTAAATGCACTGATATAGCAGATCTCACATTCTGTGGCACGTTGTTCTTGAACAGGCAGACATCCTTTATTAGATGATCTAAGAGACCTAACAGTGTTACATGGGTTCAGCATATCACAGACATATTCCGGTGCCAGACCATGAAGTGCCTTAAAAGTGATGGGTAAAATCTTAAAATCAACCCTTAGTTTCACCTCCAACCAAAGCAGTCGCCAAGACAGGGGTAATGTGTGACCTCCATTTTGTCTTTGTGAGAAGTCTGGTAGCGGAATTTTTCACTACTTGTAGTTTACCAAGGGTCTGTTGGTTGAGGCAGGTAAACAAAACATTACAATTGTCTAGGCGAGAAGAAATAAAAGCATGTGTAATTTTCTCAGTGTCCTCAAATGACAAAACCAATCTTATTTTTGCAATTTTTCTAAGCTGGGAAAAGCATGACTGCACTAGCTTTTTTGTGCGGTGCCTGAAATTTCGATCTGGATCAAAGAGCACTCCCATATTTCTGGAAAAAGGCACAATATTTTTTGCCAGAGAACCAATTTCCAATCTAATCTGATCAGATATAGGAGGATCAATTATTAAAACTTCAGTTTTATCTACATTTACCTGCAGAAGATTATAGGACATCCAGTTTGTAACATCCTCCAGGCAATCCTGCTAAACAGCCAACTTTTTCAAGTAATTTGGTTTGACCGATAAACACAGCTGTGTGTCATCGGCGTAACAATGAAAGGCAATGTCATACTTTAAATCAGAACAAAGAAACTCAAGAATTTTTTTTCGAACATTGACATGTGACACGAAATGTGTGAAGGCCAACTGTGTTGAACTTCACAGGCAGAAAGAAGACAACAGCCAGGGGGAATGACTGGACACAATAGAGGGAGAGAAAATGAGCAAGGACAAGTAAACACCCCAAAGCTAGTTGGGTAGAGAAGAGATGAGACCCAATCACTGTGTCTGTCACTAACACACTTCTTACATGATGACACAGTAAAATATGACCACACTAAGGCAGGAGCCAGTGAAGAGGCAATACTGTAGGCCTGTTGCAGCACAATTGCATCTACTTGCCTAATTCCGAGAACACACAATGATTCAAGTATTTCAACTGCCAGCTTAGCCGGATAAGCCATTTTGGCTGAGTACAGTTAGACGATGCTATCACTTCAATAAGGGCACAAATGAATGGAATAATATTAATACAGCCAAGCTGGGATAAAATCCCCTCTGAGAAAGCAGTATGAAGTGGTTTACCATTCACATTTTTGTTTACAGTTAAATTTCAATGGCTTGATGACTACAGTACAATGTTCAACGAATGCTGCTGCTTCCAACCAAATGCTCTCAGCAGTTAAATCCTGCGGATTACTTCCCTAATCACCTTGTAACCATCGTCAGACTCCGCTCCAGAGCCATTATTACTGAAGACGTGACACTGTGGCTCAACTGTCTCCTTTCCTCATCTTTATTTATATGGTGTTGGAAGATTGCTAAGCTAGAGCATATGACCAGTAACTGAAGGTGTGCCAGCCAGCAAGGTGAAAAATATGTTATTGAACAACAGTTAACCCTAAATGAACCTGTAGGTCACTCTGAATAACAGCATCGGCTAAATTACTAAAATATGTGTACAGCACAGTACATATGACCCAGAAGAAAACAAGCATGAAGCATTCACTGGCATTCCTTACATATTCAAACTCTTACTAAAGTCAATCTCACATTTTCTCTTCCACTCTCCTTACTGTAAACTCTATCTATTAGGCCAGAACTCTGCAGGAAGGAGAGGGGGTGTATTTAAAGAGTAGAAACACTGGAAGCAACATACTTCCATATCACAGGAAGTTTAATTTAACTTATAGGCCTGGACACTGCAGGTGAGCCCTATTTTGATCCCACCTCTCATTAACTACAGCTCTGACTGCACTCAGATATACCATAAGCCGGATTACAACAGTGTATGTGTGTGTGGTAAGGGCACTTATACCAGGACGCTTCTGACTGCACAACCACAGAAAGGTCAGTGCTCGCTATAAAACCAATCCTAATTACTTTTTAAGAGCTTTGTTTTGGTAGTGTGGGCTTCGGATCTTTGGGTGTTTGCTTTGAGTAGTGAATGTCGTACGTGAAGGTCTGTGTCTCCAGCGTGAAGAGGGAGGTTTCATTTCAGCCGAGCACCTTACAGTGTTGTTAACTTCCCCAACCTCCTAAGCCTATTCCTTGTACTGGCTTCTGGGGAAAATGTTATTGGCTCATTTGGCTGATTGTGGGCAAATAAATTGGGATCATCCTCATTGATGTCACCATAGAGGTGTTTAAACAAAAACAGGGCCAATCCTGGACAAGTCTTTAAGTGTCCTGAATGAACGAAGGCTTGTAAACAAATATGCTAACAAACATACACACACTGTTACTTTATAGCTTCCAGTAACGACATAGTAGGCCTATAAACTGTACACCAGATGTGGATGTTCTATGTTAGTAGGACAAACACTCAATCCCTAAAACATAGCTAATGGTTCAGTACTAACATTGGGATGTAAATCTGATTTGTACTGCTTCCAATTGTTTGATTGAAAACAGCTCTTTCATTTAAACTATTTTCCCCCCCTGATGTGAGCTCTAAATGTATGCCTAGAAAGGATAGTGTGCCATGCAATTGTTTCTTGCTTTATTTGCCCTACCAATTGCAAGTCAGGATGTTCACTCCATTATTGCAAAAATACAAACAAATTAACTTTAGGACAATCTGAGATCCATTTCCCACAGCGTTTGTGAAGTTTCTTTCCAAATCCCTAAAATGGAAATGCGTCTGTATCAGGCTTGGCACGATGTCATACTTTTAAGAGAACCATAAAGATCATGACCACACAGTTGAGTAGATACTGAAAGGAAGAAAATGATCCTTGAATTCAAATATTTTTCAATAAACAACAGTCTAGAAGATTCAACAAGACTACCTTGGCCATCTGCTGTATTTGTATATCCCAGATGTTCTGGACCGGAGAACAATGGGAGACCAGTCTGCAAGAAGAAAAATCCTTGAATCATCTCCATTAGGAAACCATTGTTTATTATACGTCAAGGGAATGGCAAAATAAAACAAGGTCTATGCTCACACAATTTGCATGACACATTATCAGGGTATCTTTGACTTGCGCAAACATATTAGAGAGTTCAAATCATCCCAGTAGACCATTTTCCACATGAGTTCTCTAAAACCACATGTATGTTTTTGTTGTACACTGTAATTGAAAACATTTTTAAGGAAAACGACCTTTCCAGACTCTAAGATTGCTACAATAACTAGTTGATAGCAGTAACTGATAATTTTTAAGACAATTTATGAATTTACAATTCCTTGCACAGGATGGAGAGATTTTGCAATGTTATTTTGCCATTATGTTGAGTTTGTATTTACTTTTTCACCAATGGGAATTAGAGGCCCTATATTTACAATAATACTGTAACAAGTTCACATAACTACTTACTATTTATAAATACATAAACACACATGCATACACTGATGAGCCAAAACATTATGACCACTCACAGATGAAGCAAAAAACATTGATAATCTCCCAATAAGAGCACATGTCAAGATCGGGGTAGATTAGATGGGAAGCGAACAATCAGTTCTTGTCGTCAACATATTGGACAGGTTTAAACACGTGAGCGACATTGACAAGGGCCTAACGGAAATGGCCAGAGGACTGGGTCAGAGTATCTCTGAAATGGCAAGGCTTGTGTGGTGCTCCCGGTCAGCAGTGGCGAGTACCTACCGACAGTGGTCCGAGGAGGGACAAACCACAAACCAGTGACCGGGTGTTGGACACCCAAGGCTCATCGATGCGCGAGGCCAGCGAAGACTATCCTGGCTGATCCGAACTGACAGAAGGTCTAAAATGTTAATGATGGTTATGGGAGGAATGGGTCACAACACAGTGCATCGCACCCTGCTGCGTATGGGCTGCGTAGCCACAGACCGGTAAGAGTGCCCAGGATGACCGTGTATGTGTGCACAGTTTGCCTGGAGAAGTGATGGCACCAGGATGCACTGTGGAGGGAGTATGATGCTCTGGGCAATTACTGGCACCCCTAGACATTCATATGAGCAAAATCTAACTGAAGTATATTCCCATTCAGATTTTATGTTTTTATGTTCACCTGAGTGATTAGGAACACTGATGTGATAAGCCATTCCTGTTTCAATGAGATATAAATGAGGTGACACACAGGCCAAATTTCCAAGGTGATCCATTGATCTGTTAGAAAGATCGTGGAATTTAGTAATGATGTGGGACAAAAGGTTATTGAGCTGCACAAATCAGGAAATGGCTACAGGATAATAGCTTGATGGTTAAAAATACACATTACCACTATCCGAGCAATAATTAAGAAGTTTAAAGCAACTGGAGATCTTAACAGTCCTCCTGGAAGAGGACCTGTGTCTATACTTACGCCAAGCACAGTGATGAGGATGGTTTGAGTAGCCAAAGATACTCCAAGGATCAATGCGGGAGAAATGCAGATGTCAGTTGGTTTTTGGGGTCATAAAGTCTCCAAAACTACGATCAGACGCCACCTACGTAACAACAAACTCATGTACCTACAATTCACCAAACCTTACTGGAACTTTCATTGGGATCATGTTCTATGGTCAGATGAGACCAAAATAGAGCTTTTTGGAAACAAACACCAGAAGTGGGTTTGGTATAGACAGAAAGATAGCCATGCTGAAAAGTACCTCATCCCCACCGTTAAATATGGTGCTGGATCTTTGATGTTGTGGTGTTGTTTTTTTTCTAAAGGCCTTGGACAACTTGTTAGGATACATGGTATCATGAAATACCAGCAGATATTAAATCAAAACATGACTCCTCTGCCAGGAGGCTTAAACTGGGCCGTAGTTGGACCTTCTAGCAGGACAATGATCCAAAGCACTCCTCACTGACCGCAGAATCAAGGTTTTGCAATGGCCATCCCAGTCCCCTGACCTAAACCTATAGAAAACCAGTGGGATTATCTGAAGAGGAGAATCCACAACCATGGACCTCGTAACTGGAAGCATGGAGAGATTTTGAATGAAGGATCAGTCGCCGATCCCTTGCCATGTGTTCTCCAACCTCATTACGCATTATAGGAGAAGACTTAGAGCTGTTATCTTAGGAATGGAAGGCTGCACAAAGTATTAAATGAAGGAGTGCCAATATTTGTGGCACAAATTTATTTGAGAAAAATATTTGATATATGATTAAATTTAAAGACTAGATTATTGGGAATATTTTGAATAAAAGATCAGGACAAATTTATTTTCTTTTTCACAGCCGTTTATCAAATTTACCAAGGCTGCCGATATTAGTGGAGGGCACTGTATGTTAAACAAAATAACTGTGGGCCTTGACTATCAATCCCACCTCAACCCCTCCCTCCCCCCAGACAACATACCCTCCATCAGCACCCCCCCTCCCAGCGACCAAACAATTTACTGCAATTCTATATAATTGCAGTGGGATGGAAATAAATGACCTTTTTAATAAGATATCTGAACAACAAAATCAATGTGGGGACCATGATTACTGGACGTTTAGATAGCTTGTTGCTAAAGCAACACAAATTCCACAAGCTAATGTGGGCTGAGTGACTGTCCCTTAAAAACTGCTGAAGGCCGTTCTGCAAGGCCAGTCTCGTTATTCTTGGAACAAGATGGACTCCTGTTATTTCAGCTTTCTCATTACCCCATTGGAAGTGTTGTTTTTGGGCTATTGTGTCTGTTGAATATGTTATTGAATATTTGGAAGTCGATGCACTCTCCTTTATGGAGAACTGGAAGAAGTCCATCGACTTCCCATCATCCCTGACTTCAAACAAAATTTGATGTTTATTTTTTGCGCTCTATATTTTTGGTCTTTATTATTACGCAGCGGGATTATGAATATTCATTAGGGGGGAAAAGTGGGATGAAAAAAGACAATTAGACACAGCATTAGTCCCCTCTCCAAATGAGCTTGGAAGCATGGTAGTGAGGTGGCCCAATTAAGCCCAGCAGAGGTGCCATCTAAGGCCAATGAGAGGAGGAGGGTATAAAGAACATGTTGTTGACACAATGGAGGATGAAATCATATGCTGTTAATGGACGAGCTTCTTGGTCTCCTCTCCGTCTGACTTTCAGAGGCAAAGCCTAACTGGAGCCTCTGCTCTCTAGCAAATCCAGTTAGATGAGTCTCTCTTTGTTTATGAACAATAGGGCGGCTTGGCTAAATATGGCGCATGGTTGTATTGATGCACGGCTGACCCATATACATAATTACAGGAAGCCATCTGGGGAGTCTGTGCTCCCTCTATTTGTCATGTTCGCGTTGCTCTCCCTCGTCTTCCAATTTAACTCTGACTAAGAAAACAGGACGACCCGTGGCTCACATCCTCCCAGCAAGAATCCTAAGGAAAGATGAATGGCAACACCAAGCTCATTACTGTTACCATTCCTCTCCCAGATAAAGCAGAGCCATCAGCATAGACTGGAATCCATAAACAACAATAGCCTTACATGGACTGAATGTTAAAGTGCCTGTAAACTTGACATAAACTCTTATTAAGTATGACAATGTTAAGCATCATCTTACTAATACATGAACTCCAATATCTGCCAATAACTATAGGAAAACGCAAAATGCTTTACATTTAGTGCCTTTTCAGACACTTCAGCCAATGCCGTGGGGGGGTGGCACTTTGTCCACATGAATATGAATATCACTATAATATCACACAAATAATTGCATGTGCCAACCGTCAAAAAACAAGTCCCTACAGACATTCCCAACAGCAGTGAGCGCACATGCACTGGAAAATGTGGCACAATATTAAGTAGCCTTTTCCTCAGATCAGGACTGGACTAGCAAACTTATTTTCATCCAGCCATATAGTTGGTCAGGGTCCAACATTAACTTTTCTTTTCACTGGCCCTATCGGGCCACTTGGTCTAAAATATACTGGCCCAGACTGAATTTTTACTGGCCCAAACTAAGTTAAAAAAAATAACACAAATTGTACAGAGGTATTGTATGTAAATATCAAATAATCAGAATATTGATTTGTACAACAGTTTTGCATGTGATGTGAGACAAGAGCTGATAAAAGCAATCGCTGTTTACAGAGATATGATGCAACATACATGATTACTTTAAGAATAATCAAAATATTACTATAAATATCATTATCATCTTTTCATGAAGATACTTGCATTTGATGTAACAAAAGCTTGATAATAAAATCATTTAATTAATATATTTATGGTTACATAAATATGGCGCAATATACATTCAATCCAACAGGTGGGGTAGTCGCACTAGTTGGTTAGCGGGCTACTTGTTTGTCACTGCTAGTAAGCGCTAGGTAAGCGTGACACTTACTGTCGACAAGCAATGTCCGTATGGTTTCTCTATCCGTATTCACAGACTGTTATGGACGTAGTCCGTGAATGGTTTCTCCCTCTTCACAACATGGTAGGGGTTGTAATTTGTTTTCAATTTGGCTTAGCACCACCTCAATCATTCGGAGCAGGCAGACGTACATTACTGCAGCTGCAGGGTTGTCAGCAGCCCGTTTGGCCACAATACACGAAACATACCTACCTAGCACTTAGCAACTTCAGTGCAAGTTAATTAGTCTAAAGAAACATGTAACAAAATAGCTAACGTTTCTTACCCATGTGGTTGCCATTGCATTAAGCTGGGTCTATGGTGATTAATTGTTGGTTTATTGGCCCTCATTCATGAAACCTTCTCAAAAAAGATCTCAGATTTGAACGTTGGAAGAGACTTATGATCATCTCTAAGTGTGATTCACGAAACTGTCGCACCTGGTCGAAATTAGCATAGTTGTCATTGCAGATTGATACATCGGATAAAGCCGTGGACGCGAGAATGTGCTGCACCTGTCCTTATTTACATATGACACACCCGTAATTTATGCGGGTGTGAAGATCATCAACCTATGAATTGACCGATTTCAACATAATTTATAGCCTGAAATGGCTAATTAACCATTCGTCATTCTACATCTGTGCAGTTACGGAATCTGTGCAGTTAAGGAACACTTTCGCGTCTCAGCCCAGAGCTGAAGTCCTTTAAAAGAGCAAGCTCTGCCATCATTAGGGTAACTGCTCGACCCAGAACCACTGTTTATTTATCCTCTCACTAGTCAATTTAAGACCTCTTTAAGTTGAAATTCAAGGGTGGCATAATCATTTTATTGTTGGTTATGTGCACTTATACAAATCCAGCTACAGAAAATGGTCAGTGTAATGTCTTGCTAATAAATATCATACATGTTCTACACTTTGATGTTTATGTGTTCAAAGTTTGGTACGAGTCTTTCGAGTGTGGAAAATCTCTTTGAGTGTTGGGGTATTATATATGCAACTTACAAATTGAGGGAAAACTAAATATAGGCTACTGAGGTTTTAGAGTAGCAAGTTAATATACTAACAAAATTTACATTACAACTGTTAATCACATATGACCACACATCATATTTCGTTGATGTTATATAGATGTCCAGAGATGTCTAATTTAGAATTGATGTAGATAAACCTTAACTTTCTCCACAGATGGAATTAACCATTTAATTATCCATAGCAAGCTACATCAACATTGTTCAATGCCCCTTTGCTAGCTATCAGGACAAGCATTATATGGCAATGATGTCAAGCTACTTTATCTGCAAATTTGCTAGTTTGCGAACTTTACCAATAATATTGACGATTGCATTACATTAGCTAGTAGATGATATCAGATATCTAAACTATAATAAATGGCTGCTGCTAATGCAAGATTAAACGATTACATTTTGTATCGTATATTTACATGTGCAGCAGTACCTACTTTCATTACTGCTAGGCTAGTCTAATGCGACCCTGACTGCTCAGTTGCTTATAGTACCATGGACCAACGCCCAGTGTTTTTACAGGAAAGGAGGGGGAGCAGCACCTTGACAGGAGCAGGTGGACTCAACCATTTACAGGTAAGGGGGGACTCAAAGATGTAAGAACGGGTTACCATAGAGATTAACAACGAAAGTAGAAAAAAATATAATACTACTCAAAAAAAAATGTATATGAATATATTACAGCAGACAATCCTGACAACTGGGGTGACAATACATTTTTTTAGCTGACACCCCTTGCCACCACGGTGGTTTTCGCCCGTGACACTGTTCCAACCTTTTGAGCTATACAAAGGTACAGTTGTTTAACAAATCGGCAAAATTTAAAGCTAATTCTGTTTATACAGTTTTCCATATAAGGAAAATAGATTCCAAGTGACGTCGCAAACCGTTGTTGAGGCTTGGACCACTATGTCCATTGCTTAACACAGGCTGAAATTACATACATCTTTAATGATAAATCTGTAAACAACACTAACATTCTTAGATAAAAAAGGCATTTGTTTTGACATTTTACAACTACCTAACAAACTTTACCAATAATATTGACGATTGCATTACATTAGCTAGCAGACGATATCTGACATATTTTAACTATAAAAAATATATATATATTTAAATATATATATTATATAAATATAAAAAATCTGTTGCTCATGCAATATTAATTTACAAGATTACATTTTGTGTCGTATACTTAGTAAAAATGTGCAGCAGTACCTTATTTCATTACTGCTAGGGTTAGTCTAGTGAGATCCTGACTGCTCAGTTGCTAAGAGTATCATGACAAGGACGGACGCCTGGTGTTTTCACTGGAAGGGAGGGGGAGCAGCACCGTGACAGGAGCAGACGGACTCTGGGACTCAACCATTTTACGGGAAGGGGGGACTCAAAGATATTGGAACGGGTTACCATAGAAACTAACAAGGAAAGTAGAAAAAATATAATACTACGCAATTAAATTAAATAAGAATATATTATAGCAGACACTCCTGACACCTGGGATGGCAAGACATTTTTCTAGGGTGGCAGCTGCCACCCCTTTCAGCTGCCACCTCGGTGGTTTCGCCAGTGCTCCAAGCATGTGGATACGGCCTGAGTAACTTAGGAAAAGCAAGGCAAAGTTAGTTTCTAGCGCATTACATACACAAAGGCATTTCAAACCATACAAACGCATGAACAACAGAAGAGAGAAAATGCAGAATAAAGTGAAATAAATAAATAATACAATAGCCTACGGTAGTTATACAATATTTGATACTGTGGTACGTTTGTAGCCTATGTGTTATGTTCCTAGTCATCTTATTTTATATTACCTATTATCATAATTATAATTGTGGTGGTTGTTACAGAGGCTGTTACGATTGTTATTTTGTGTGATTATGATGGTCTTATTGCGAATCAAGCATGATCTTATTTTTTGACATTGGTTTACATGGTCTCCGACTAGATTAATCGTAAGAATACGGCAAAGATAATATTGATAAATACTAGCTCTGTCGGTGAAATTATCGTACGATCATTTTAGGATCAAATTTGATCATACGCACGTTTCATGAATGAGGGCCACTGTGTCTAAAAATTGCATCAGACCGCCTGCATGTGCGTTCATGTGATTAAGAAAGAGAAACCCAGCTGTCAATCAAACTCGGGCTTGGGGAGAGGGGGAGTAGAGGGAAGAATTGGGGGCGCTGTTTCTCACACTTGAATTATTTTCAAAATCCTACCTAGGTCAGCTTTAAAGCAGTGTGGGGCAATGCTATTTTGAAACTGTTGCAAGGATTTGTGATTTACCCATACTATATAAGCATTATTGCTCGCACTTTATGCAAGGGGTTGAAATATTTTAGTGTCCTTAACAGGTGATTCAAAGTGCAAGCGTAATGGAGTGCTGGAAGAGATATTTAAGACCAGCCAGCATCTGGTTTTATCTAAACACTTTGGGTATAATGGCATCCATTTTGAGAGTGGCAACGCAGCCGATATCTAATTTTGATGGGCTTTGCCTATGTGTGCATAAAATCTTCTGGTGCAAGTAGTAAAATTGTTTTATTTTTTTTGTCTACTTTTTTAATGCAGTCGCCAACTTACCTAATCAAAATTGTAAATTAAGTAATACATACTGTACATTTTAATACCCAGAGCTTATATTTTTTTGTTCTAATTTCTTTTTAACATTATGATGAGGTCTATTGGAAGTTTCCTTAAGATTCCTGCTCATAATAATATGGATATATTGTAAATTCAAATAAATCTTTTTGGGTGTAAAAAAAATTCCCAATGCCATTGAATGGACACCATTCTTTTATTTTCTTGCAGAGACCTGAACACATTCACAGAAATCAACATCAAACACCTCCAGAGAATAAACAAGTTGGTAGACAGGAAGATACTAGAAATAGAAAGTCTGACCACTCAGCTGAACATGGATCTCTTGTCTAGCTCCTGCCCCAACTCAATGAAAGTGACTCTGGAACGTTCCTAGGTGGTGGTCTGGACAGTCTTCACCCATTAGACAGTCCCTGCTCCTCAAGGTACGGGACTCCATGAAACTCACCTCCACGTCTTGAGTCCCATCCAAGCTCGTGTCAGCCTGCTATTGGTCTCTACAAAACACCTGAGAGGGGGGACAGTTTGGCCTCTGTAGCCAGCTTATTAACGCCTGCTGTCATGTCTTCACCTGGTTGTGAAGACCACACTAACGGAACAGACCTCTCTAAGACTCCAACTGCGGGTCTTACTAACCACTCCAAGTCTCTGCCCTTCCACATTGGAGACCGCTCCAAGAAGGTGATTACGGTGAGACAACTGTTTGAAGTGGTTCCTGGGGAAGGGGACCCTCCAGTCCTGCAACACTGGCACCGACGAGGTCTTGAGGTTAAAGGGCAAAGGTACTCTAAACCCTACAAGCTCAGCATCCAACAGGTCTGTACAAATTGACCAAGAAATGCCTGTGTCCAAAACTGTACCCTGTAGCCTGTATGGTGGCTAAATTAGCGCACTGATTCTGGTAAAAGTAGTTCACTATGAATCAAACAAGGTGAGGAATAACTTCATGTTGACTTTTTGGATTTACTGGTATTACAATGTTATATAATGAGTTGTTGGTATTAATGGTAGACTGATGTGATGAGATGTTGGGTTTAATGATGGTTTCGTGTAAATGAAGTAGTCAGGATTGGTGGTAAACAGATGCGATGAGTTGTTGGGTTTAGTGGAAGTGTTTTGTTATGTAAAAAGCAGTGCATGACAGCGTTCCGGTTCCTTTTTTAGGCAAAAAAGCCATCTAGGACACCTGGGATAGGTTACTTTAATGGAACAAGCCTTATTAACACATACATTTTGATGAACATTGTCTAATGTGCGATTTGTCAGTTCCTGCACTTATTTTAACCAAGCCAAGTGCTGGTGATGAGATGTGGGATTTTGTGGTTTTCTAATATCTAATGTAATGTTGTGTTTAGTGGTAGTGTATTGTTCTGTAATGAGTTGTGTGTTTTAGGAGTTGTCTAACATGTAAGGAGCTGTTGGGTTTACTGGTGGTCTAATGTTTTGTAATGACTTGTTAGGTTTAGTGGAAATCTAATGATAGGAAATGTATTCAAATATCAGGTGGTCTGTGAATGCTGTGTTCATGATCAGCTTCATTCTACAGCTGGAAAGACTGAAGGGAAGAGGCACCTCAACCTCTACTTCAACCACCTTCTGCCCACAAGGTTCCAACATCCTCTCTGCAGTACCTGCCAGTCTCCAGGGCTGGAAGGTAAATGTAACCCCAGGTTTTTAATTAGAGGGTGAACACACTGCCATGCTAAGACCATTTCTGTTTCATGGAAACTAACTCCAACTCATATAATGTAATTATTTGTGTATAGATGAATTTCTTCATCCAATTTTTTCATAGGTCAACAAAAGCTGTTCATCCCAATGTACCTTCATTCATCCCTCTTGATATCCGGGAGAAACTGTGTCACACCCACTGCAAACAGAGCCAGGTCTCTGGGGTTTCTCTAAGCTGGTCATTAGGTAGAGTTGAAGTCAGACACATTTATACTGTGTCACTAGTGTCATATATAATTGGAGCTCTGTCTTTTGATTGATTATGTCATATGACCAGAAGTTTTTTTAGGACAGATTGTCTAGCATTTTTTCATTTTTTGTTTGTTCATATCTGGGAAGTTGGTGACTATGCCAGATATGATCTAGACTCCAACCAGGAATGCCTGGAGTGACCTCCATCTGATAAGAAGCTTGGCCACGTTGAGACATAGTGGAATTTCTGGGGAAGTGATGAATATGTCCAGGAAGGAACCACTGATGTGCTGTCAACAAGGCTCAGTTGATCATCTCTGACTATGCTGCTTTTCAGGCCCTTGCGTTTTTGCTGTTGTTAGAGACTACAGATGGATTACAGAAGAGAATACTACTAATCAAAAGTGAAGATTTTCTCTCTTCCCCCATGCCAAGCCTACCCTCTCATGTGCTGTGCTGTCACAATATTCATTCTCTCTTCCGTTACACACTCTCCTCCTCTTATGTTACGTCTTATTATCTCCTGTCCCATCTACACTCTCTGCCAATTGCTTTATCAACCACTGTGAAAGGAAGCTGGTGATGACATTCATACTTTAATCATCCTATTGAGTCCACAGCCCGCTCATACACTGAACATACCCATGCGTTAACTACTCCCCCCCCTCCTCCAAATCCGACTAGTGATATCTGATTGCCCAATAGCCATTCCCCTTGACCCATCCCCTCCTCCCTTCTGGGAGATCTTCATCTTTGGAGATCTCCCATTTCTCACTTTCCTATTCACCTCATCTGTGTCCATTGGCTATGTCTCTGACTTGTCGTTTCCTTCCTCAAGAAATCAAACGTTCACCCCTCTGACGTCCATACTCACAGACCACTAACCCTTTAGTCTTTTCTTTCCAAAACACTTGAGCTTGCTGTCTCTGACCAATTCTCTTGTTATCTCTTTTTAGAACTGCCTCTTCAACTGTAACCAGTCAGGTGTTACGGCTCATTTACCCAAAACCACTCTCCTCTTAGGCCAAGCGGACTCTCCTCTACTATCACCCTCCTAGATCTTTCTGCTACCTTTGACACTGTGAACAATCAGACCCTTCTCTCCACCCGCAGAGGATCTCAGACTCTGCGCAATCCTGAAAGAGAAGTAAGCTTTTAGTGCGTTTGGAAAATGTCTGGGTTCTTTTATTTCAGCTCATTATGCACGGTACCAACACTGTGTGGTGTCATAATGTTTTTGTGAAGAGTGGTTTTATTCAAGAAAAATAGTTATCACATTTTGCAGTATCTTTTTCAATGTCTTCCGTGGATCGGACTTGTTGGTCCAGCACGTCCCACAGATGCTCAATTGATATCCGGGGAATAAAGTGGCGAAACCTTTAACTCTTCATCATGTTCCTCAAACCATTCCCGAACAATGTGTGCAGTGTGGCGGGGTGCATAAGACTACTGAAAGAGGCCACTGACATCAGGGAATATTATTGCCATGAAGGGGTGTACCTGATCTGCAACGATATTTAGGTAGGTGGCACATGCATGTCCTTGTCGTGGCTTGGGTGCCTGTTTTCCCTGCGGCACATACATATTTTGATCTAAACTTCCTGGTTAAGTTAGCAGTATGATTAAAAACCAGAATTTGATGTGCTCCAGAGGACGCACGTCTCTATATCAACTGTCCCGAATCTGCTGGGAGTTGCTGCAAGATCAAGCAGGATGGCAATCACAAATTGGAGATCAATAAGTTTGGCAGAAAGATATGGTCAAAAAATGAAATAAAAAAATATATTATATTCAGTCCATTGTTTTTATCATATTGGAAAAAAAACTGCTATGCGCTTTCTGTGTTAAGACCACCAAATTAAAATGACTGTTGGTAGGTAATATGTGTGGTCAAACAGGCAAAATAGGTATGTCAGAGTGTGTAGAATTGCAGTACAATATTTTTTTTTTATTCTTGAGGGAGGACCCGCAGCCCCCACTTACTTGTCCCCCCTCCCCCAAATGTTTTGACTGATTGTTTGGCCCTTGCACACATGCAATGCCACTTCTGGAGAAGAGTGTGAAAATATATTTAGGGTTCCAACATGTTTATAAAAATCTCTTACCTATGCCCTGACATCACAAACTATCCAGGTCCCACTATACGATTATGTTAAAGACAACACATCCTAAAGGAGGCAAGGTGAAATTCAGAGAAGTATCAGCACTTTCAGTAGCAGTACATTCAGCCATCAAACCAAAGTGGTTTGAGTAAGTATCTAACATACTAAGATGACTGTTCTAACAGACTCAGAGCAGGTCATTCATTCATTCTAAGGTCACTGGTTAGTGTGCTTATGGAGAATTTCACATGTAGGTACATAGTTTAGCGAACAGATGTTATGGTGATATGTGCTGTGTGGGTGCATCTGTTTCTGTAAATTGGAAAGTGAGGATCAAGTGTGACGTTTCTCATGCAGACAGTTTCCCCTTGTTACATTAATCATGATGTAATAAGACCACAGTAAATACTTTGCCCCCCACAGACGAAGAACCATGTCAGGTTTTGTACAGATCGGTCATTCTGTGTAAGAGGACTTGTGTTTTAAGTGTTATTTACAAAATCCATTATGGCAGACCTTATGGTTTCTTGAGTCAAATCATTTCTTTATAAAGATAGATACCTATGTACTGGATTTCATGAATTTAGGTCAGGTTGTGACTTAGCGAAGTTTGCATTTTCAGTGGCTCATTATATCGCCACCATCTGGCCAATCTCTATAATAGTATTAATGCCAGATGTCTATGGTAAGACACATCATTCACCCATGTTTTTTTATTTTTTTAAATTGGACCAGTTGTGTCTAAGATGAGAAGTACAGACGGATCCATACTACCTGCCCTGATTTCAACAAACAGTACAGACAAATATTCTTGAGAAACAGGGCTGCCAAAACGGATAATAAGCTAGACAAACTGCGTCTTTTTCTCCCAGACTGTAAAATAATTCAACAAAGGATATTGATATCATCAAAAATCTGAAAGGAGGCAGCCTTGTACTTTCGAACTCAGACATAAAGTGGCGAAATATGGGGAACACATCAAAGCACAAAAGAATCAAAGATTCCCTCTGGAGGGTTACTGAGACTCCATGCTTCCTCCAAAACAAGACAATTCTGACATCTCCTTCTGTTCCCAATACTCTTAAAGATTCCTTCTTTAGATATATTTTTTTTCTGGGAATGTTCAACTTCATCATGCATCAAACTGGATGGCAGATTTCCCTAGTGATGATGGTTGTCTCGCGGTGCCACTGTGCTGCACAAAGCCTCTCTTCCTTCTCTCTCTTCCTCCTCCTTTTCACAGCCCCACTGCCAATGAGGAATGGCTCTGGTGCTTTCAGCCTCCTACCTATAAATAAGAGAGAATAAGTCTATCATAAATATTTGAAAGGTAGGAATAACTGTGCCAATTCACTCGCTGGAGAACTCTACACAGATGCAGCTGACCTGCATATGTAAGATAGCTTGCTTACACACACGTACATTCACCGGCACACACACACTTACACAAACGCCCCCAAACTCACACATATCTCACACGTGAACACACAATATGTATGTCATTAAAGCATTGTAAATATTTATAAATTCCTTCATAAACATCAAGGTCAATAATTGAATCTAATCTAACATGTTTCTGGCTGGCGCAATGAGGTGTTATCTAGCCATTATGCTGATAGATTACCACATACATCAGCTCCGGTATGAAGGAGAGGAGGGAGGGAACAGTTTAATGTACCAGTCTTCCAACACTCCAGCGCTTCTGTTACCTGGGCAATAAAACCCAAGCACCATCCGAGGCACCAATGCATTTTTTATGTCTGGGTACTGATGTGCTTTAGAGAGAGTCACTTTCTAATTAATGAAGAAACCCAGAAGCTAGTAGGAAACTTTTCTGAGGTAACTTGAAGACTGGATTGCCTGTCAACTCCAACTGAATTTGCTTTAACCATGTGCATTCTCGACTCAAGTTCAACCCATTGGTTTCTGGGACCAACAGTTAGAATGTGTTCAGAACTAACAGTTGTGGACATAACGTTTGGCGTGAGCAATGATTTTTTTGCAGTCAGGCAAGAGAAGTGCTTCATTGTAGGCCATCCAGTTCAGACACAGAAGCATAATAAACTACACATCTAGTGTTCAATCCTATCTCCTCTTCTCCACATGGACTGTCGATGGCCCTATTCTGACTTCCACTTCAAAAAGATTCATTTACTTTTTTCTTGTTTAAGCTTTTTTTGAGATAGAGCATATTGCACACTAAAGATGAAAAGAACATTGACTTGCTGGGATCTACAAGAGGCAAGGGAGAGAGTGAGGGGGGGGGGCTGGAGAGACATTGGGGGTGACACTGGATTGAAAGCAGCTGGCCTGGTGTGATATGAATTCTCTGAGGAGTTAGGCCTTAGGTTAAGAATTGAGTGGTGCCCGCGGTCATGCTGCCCTAGAACAGCACAGGGATTAACTATGACAGAGGACAAGACAAAAGCTAGCCAGCCTTGCAATTCCCACTATCTCCGAAGGAAAAGGGAGTCCATTAAAGCGGAAAAAATCTGTTACATCATGAAGTCACCAAACATCTCTAGGCTGATGCACTGCTCAAGTGGAAGTTACATAAGCCAGATAAAATTCACCCAGAAGTTTATATCTATAATCCCCACCTTGCGTTGAGAGTGAGAGCCCAGTACCTGCATTAGGATTGGTGTAACTTAAGATCCATCTTGCCCCTGTTGAGGTGGGCCACTGCAGGTTTATGATAGAGGGATTTGTGAGGGTGACACACGTGTACAGCACACTATTCCAATTCATGTGAACCAAAGAGAAAGGACACAGCAGGAGTGAGGAGAAAGTAGGACTGAGGGCAAAGTAGGACTGGTGGAGACAGTAGGACTGAAGGACAGCATGACTAAAATACAGAAAGACTGCGGGGACAGTAGAACTGAAAGTCAGTAGGACTAAAAAACAGTTGGATTGAGGAGACAGTAGGACTGCAAAGACAGTGGGACTGAGGGGGCAGTGGGACGGAGGGGACAGTGGGACTGAGAGAACAGTGGGACTAAGGAGACAGTGGGACTGAGGGGACAGTGGGACTGAGGAGACTGTGGGACTGAGAGGACAGTGGGACTAAGGAGACAGTGGGACTGAGGGGACAGTGGGACTGAGGAGACAGTGGGACTGAGAGGACAGTGGGACTAAGGAGACAGTGGGACTGAGGGGACAATGGGACTGAGGGGACAATGGGATTGAGAGGACAGTGGGACTGAGAGGACAGTAGGACTGAAAAGACAGTAGGACTGAGGGGACAATGGGACTGAGGAGACAGTAGGACAGAGGAGTATCTCTCACCTGTTCCTTTTATCTTTACACAATCACACTCACCAGACATCTCAACTAGTCATACATTTATGTTTCAGTTTGTAATCAACAAACACACCCAGTCAGGCACAATGAAACACAATAAACCCACACCCAAACACAGAGAGCTGCACACATACACATGACCACATTCATTCACACACTAAATTAAGCAACACTAAGCAGTTTGTGCTCTCTTGATTTTCAGAATAATCCCCACTGTTTGTCTGGTAATGCACAGCATCGATGCGTTTGATAGTTAATGTTGTAGAAAGTTTGAAGGAAGCCACACTCCTACCTCCTAGTGGTCAACACACACCAGCTTGTACACCTGCCTAATATGCTGTTGGTGCTCCGTGTGCCGCCAAAACATCGCTGACCCGCCGAGGCATGGACTCTACAAGACCCCTGAAGGTGTCCTGTGGTATCTGGCACCAAGACATTAGCAGCAGATCCTTCAAGTCCTGTAAGTTGTGAGTTGGAGCCGCTGTGGATCAGACTTGTTGGTCCAGCACATCCCACAGATGCTCAATCGGATAGAGATCTGGGGAATTTGGAGGCCAGGGCAACACCTTGAACTCTACATCGTGTTCCTCAAACCATTCCTAAACAATGTGTGCAGTGTGGCAGAATGTGTCCGTTCTAAACTTACTGTATTCAAAGAAAAGGGGATGCTATTAAAACGCACAGGAAATCAACAGTTTAATATATGGATTTCATCTTGCCACTTGAACTTGTTGAACGTGTCCTAACCTTCATTCTAATCCTTTACCTATCATCTACCAATCATCTATACATATATGCCAAATCACACAAGTGTAATATTTCCATTCCTTAACTGGAAATGAGACCCGGTCTCAGTTTGATTCTCTCGTTATAAATAAAGTAGAAAATATAAAAAGTACTATCCTCTAATGTTGTCATATATACCAATACTTCTGCTCATATATACCATATATACCAATATATCTCATATATCCCAATACTTCTGCTCGGTCCAGGGGTGGTGTAAGAGCATGATGCAATGTCTCGTCAACACATGGCATTACAACAGCTTCACCCTTCCCAGTGTCAGTGTGTGTCCCTACTATTGCAGCCATTTGGCTTGCTATTACACATGCTTTTACATGTGTGTTTTTTAAAGCAGGTTAATTGTAGATTGGCGCCGCTTTAAGCCTGCTGGATGGATAACGGAACAACCACCTCCTCGCAGTTTGATGTTTCGCACATATTTCTCACCAAATGTCAGTGTTTTCAGAGGGAGAAGAGTTAGCCATGAGGGAGATAGGTCTTAATAAGTTAAACCCTGTTCTCCAACAATTAAAGCATAACATACAGACATAAAACATATTCACGAATAACGTTCACATTTAACTGTAGTCAGGTCCAATGTTACATAGTTCTTCAAGTGCAGTATTTCAAGTGCAGTTATGAACTGAATGTCCTACAGTGTATAGAGGGATCTACAGTACCTGTATTGTCAGCATTGAGATGCACATTACTTTTTGTCTGAAGCTTTACTGTCACCTCCCTCTGCTCTTGTTGTCCTCACCACCTTGTTCCCCCTCTTCTGCTATTTTCTCCTCATGTCACCCTGCATCACTTCCTCTTGCCTTGAGTCCAGGCCTCCTAATCTGTGCTGGCTCATCTAAGGAGATCAGTAGCCATCTTGCATAAACCCTTTTGTTGTTTTTGTTGCCTCCAGCCTGGTCTCATGTGTCACACAGGAACATTCCTTTGGAGAAGGCTTCCTCAGTCTTCGTATGGTGCACAGCTTAAGTGCCCGATACCACCTACAGTTCTAATACCACTGGCAAGGGTTTAAAACAACCGTTTTAACAAGAAACTACAGTGTTTGTTTACAGTTACAAGGAAAACTACTGTACAAGAGTCAATGACTACAATTCATTTAACTGTCCAAAAATGTATGTTCTGAACTCTAGATTTCAACTGAAATGATTGTCTTCGATTCCAATCAGTGACAACCCCCCTAGACTGGTATGTGACTGGTAAGTGAAAGTCAGAGGTTAAGAGAATTGGCCCTACTATGCCATTCCTTTTCATACAGTTGATATTTACCTTATACAGTACACTCATTTTTACCATCATTGGGGCACCAGAAGTGCTAACAGGAAGTGAATCAATGACCAACTGATGACAGTTTCACATTCAGCCTTTGCATCACTGTAAACAAATTTGACATATTTTTCCCTTCTTCACTCAAGAACAATATCAACTGTCATTTACTATACTGACTGTCATTTGTTAAAAACAGCAGTAACATCTTGGTTGTGCCTTGTTTGCCATTGATAGATACAGTACTGTGCCAAGGTCTTAGGCATCTGAAAGTCATACTGAAGCCATTTATTTAGTAGTAAGTGTTTATTTATCAAAATAAATATTTTCATATTTTTTCTAGATATAAACACTTATACCCAAATATAAAAAGCTTTAGTTTGACATTCAGTTGCCTAAGACTTTTTGCACAGTACTGTATATTAACGTAATACTTAATCTAAATGATGAAATATGTATCTTACTCTGTGTTTTCACAATTGTGGTGAACACAGAAAGGAGCCATGAGGGAATTCAGGTGAAGGCTTCACTGCAGATGTTCCCAATAGACATAAGCTCATTCTGTTTTAGAACAACCCAGGCTACGACACCATGTCCTTTTCAGGGCTCTACAATGCATCTATCATACTCAGATTAACCCTGTGCCTTCTACCACATGACTTATGGTATGGAGTTGTGATGTGCACACACATTTGTGGGTGTGTTAATAGTAACTCTCAGTTTCTCATCTTTACAAATACATCAAGTCCTCTTAATTTGCAGCATTTCCCCTCATTCTGACGAATGAGATTTGTAAAACGGAAGGGATGGAGTCAAACTGTCAAGTTCAGAACAACGCCGGGTGCAGAGCATTAAGTGCAGAACCTGAGCTATGATACTATGTGACACTGCATTTCAATTTTGGTGCTTATCAGTGCCCAGTGTCTGTGAAACAAGTTCAAAGGGATACAGACATGATTAAAAACTAGTTATTAAGGAAAGATACAAGTTTTGGTACAGATGCAAGCCAGCTGGGGAAAAAATAAAACTGAGGCAAAGTGTTTTCAAAATAAACAATGCAATTTATTTTAGCAATAAAACATGAAGGAGTGGATTATATGGCCTATATACCACGGCTGAGAGCAATAATTATATGGATTGCCTGGAAACGGCACTTAACTGTGGTATATCATCAAAATACTACACACCCTGAGATGCCTCACTGTAAACCAACACAATTAGAACAGTAAAAAGTTGTGATGTCAAACCTGTTGTATGCGGGTATATTGTTGATTTATAAACCGTGTGGTTTGGGTCCTGAATGCTGATTAGTTACAAGCTGTCTCATACCATGGCATGATGCAACGTTCTTGTTGACTTTTTTTGAATTGCCCTCAGCTTCAGTATACTGTCCAGACATCCCAGCTCTGTGAGCCTCTCTGGCGGAAAAAGAACAGCCCAAAATGTCCCCATCTGCTCCCAACTCGGGCGGCCACTGATATTATGAAGGAAGTTCGACACATAAAAGAAAGCTAATCTCCCACGGTTCTCCGCAGACAGCGTGTTTGTGTAGACGCTGTGAATCGGGGATTACGGCAGGATTTGTACACATCCTGTGTTCTTGGTGCGGTGATAACGTGTCAGACAGCAGCACGCGCTAAAGCTCAGTTGGGGCTGTCTGTCTGAACGTTATCCCTCTCTGCATTACCACCTTATTTCCATGAGACAAACACTGGCCTCCCAGCAGACACATCGCTGCACAGCTGGGACTTGGGATGATGGAGTTGCTACTTCACATACCTGGGCTGGTGGGTTCTTTTCTGGCCTCCTACTATTTCAGTACCCTCTCTCCTCTATCCATTGTGTCGTCTCGTTATCCAATCAAATGGCCTTTGATATGGCCTTTGAAAAATTCCAGCGCAATTAGGCCAAATTTGGAGTTTGTGGGAACGCGTGGTGATATCCCCCAGTTGAACAAGGTGCTTATGTCCTGACCTTAAGCTGTGCAAATAGATCATTAGGGAAATACTTTGCAGCTAGATCACAGTGGATGATGACCACATGTTAACCTTAATGGAATCCAAAAGAAGGCCTGATTCCGACTGGTCGCCATGAGTGCTGCCAGGGATAGGTCCATCTAAAGAGCCAGAGGCACGGGTGGAGGGAGAGGTAGCCATTTGTGAATCATTAATCACAAGCTCAACACTTGTGTGGCTGGTCAATTCATGTCTGTTCAGAGCTCAACCGAAGACGAGCACTGAGGATGACAGTTATTTTCATGGCACACAGGTATGTCTCTAATGAATCAGCCTCCAGTCCTGTGGGATGACTGTTAGTATTTCTCAACATTCACACACAGACTCTGCAGGCTCATGACAGGATGTTATATTGACATTGGTCCGACAACAAAATATCTAAAAAACAGGATTTTAGATATTTAGGATTAGGGCTGAGGTCATAGGTCATTACTTTGGCCATTGTCTCTTACTGTTGTACCTGTGCTGTGCTGGACAAGTTAAGATGGTGGTCATGATCTCCAGGAGAGATGGCATTTTCACAGTCTGTTTAACACTACAACCGTCATCACCTCATCAGCAGTGAACACGCACCATATCACACACATCTCACCATATCCTGATGTGGGGCATCTCTCCTGGAGTATGTCAATAAGGAAGGAGATGAAGGGAATTATTGTACAGCTTATTTACTACTGTAGTTCATTTTACATTTTGACAATACTGAAACTTATACTTAAAGGACTACACTCTATATGCCTTTCCATGTCATAGATCACAAAGATGAATAAATACATTCCTGCATACCATTTATTACACTTGCATATTTTAAATCGCCATACTCTAAAAACCCATCAGTTGAGCTAACTCAGTAAGTAGTTTTTTTTGTGAAAATCAATTATTACAAGTAACAAAGTGAGATATCCACCCCTATCTTTTTTGAGTTATCATTCTTAATGTATAATATATTTTTTGTGAGCATAGAAATACAGGTGCTGGTCATATAATTAGAATATCATCAAAAAGTTGATTTATTTCAGTAATTCCATTCAAAAAGTGAAACTTGTATAATGTATACATTCATTCCACACCGACTGATATATTTCAAGTGTTTATTCCTTTTAATTTTGATGATTATATCTGACAACTAATGAAAACCCCAAATTCAGTATCTCAGAAAATTAGAATATTGTGAAAAGGTTCAATATTGAAGACACCTGGTGCCACACTCTAATCAGCCAATTAACTCAAAACACCTGCAAAGGCCTTTAAATGTTCTCTCAGTCTAGTTCTGTAGGCTACACAATCATGGGGAAGACTGCTGACTTGACAGCTGTCCAAAAGACGACCATTGACACCTTGCACAAGGAGGGCAAGACACAAAAGGTCATTGCTAAAGAGGCTGGCTGTTCACAGAGCTCTGTGTCCAAGCACATTAA
>JACXGI010009318.1:0-30753 GCA_016801175.1 Esox masquinongy
TTTGTCAAAAGTCCCATCCATTCCAGCTCTGAGATAGCTTGTTGTGCCATTTGTTGTCTGAATTGGATGCTGGCTATCTTAGATTGCGCTGAAAATTTATTTTTTCCTTCATAACGTTGCTTGGGATGGTGTTGTCATTTTATTTTGCTGCAGGGCATGACCGATCATGAACAAGACAAAGACAGCAGATGATATCTGAAACTTTGCAAAAAAAGAAGTTGCTGGAAACGTTAGGCATCATTAACAGAGTAATAGTTTATTCATCACGTTCTGTAATAAAGAAGACCACCTAGGCAGTAATAGATCTGAAACTACTATTTTATGGGATGTCCACTATGCATACTATTGTATTATTTCACTCATTTAGCAAAGTGCGTCTGAACCAGAAGCAGAGAGTCAGAGAGATGAGAGGGACAGTAGGTGAGTGATAAAAAGGATACTACAGAATAGCCCTCTGGACCTGTTTAGTTTTAAATGTGTTATGGTGCACTGTGTTACAGTTTGTCTATTTTGAATACTGGCATAAAATCTGTTGTTCTCCATATGACTAAGTTATGCACATGACTTAATTCTACATAACAAAAATGTACACAAAAACATAGTTGATTTAAAGCTAATAGTACATGTTTTTATAATTCAGAAAATCTGAATGTGAAGTAGGCTAAATATATTAGATAGCAAAAATATAAAATATTAGATAGTAAAAATAGATGAGTCTTGATAATATCACCTGTTTTGAATTTCAGGTAGGGCAGAGAATGTATTTGGAACATTCTCATACAAGTGTTTGCGGTGGCACATTACAAAGTATGCACTGGTTAATTTTCATGTTGATATTATTGTGTATATTAGTTTCATAAAGCTTCTTGAATGGTTATGGGCATCATTCATCTGATGAATTGGAGATAGATTGGATTGGATGTAAAAAAAATTAATAATAATTTTTACACATTAAGTGACATGTCTTTACTATTAGTCCCTAAAAAAATTTGTGCGTATGCAAACACAGGAAGTCGCATACTTCATTCTTCTCTGCATGCTCGGGATCATTTCAGTGAAATCAGCTATCATCTGTTATTTATTGCTGATATGACTGGCCAAAAGACCAATAAAAAACACCTAATTAGGTTTTTCTATGTAAATGCAGCGAAAGTAGTTCAATTTTGTCTTTTTAATGACAAAAGCACCAACATATGCTCACGATGGTGAGACAATAACACACAAAGACTAGGGGAGCAGAGGGAACATATATACTGGGGGGAATGATTGTAAATGAGGACCAGGTGCGCTGAACAAGACAACAGGTGAGATGAATAGATGAGATGGGCGGTGGTGTCAGAAGGCCGGTGACGTCGACCGCTGGAGCCTACCTGCTGCAGGGTGAAGAGAGGCAGCAGAGGGCGCAGTCGTCACATCAATAAGTTTTTTCTGCAATTTAACTCCCCTGCTGCCAATTCAGTATTCATGGGAAATATACCATACTTCGGTAATATCAATACAAAAATGCTGTACAATTTGAGGTCATATTATGGTGATTATCTGATGCATCTAGAATCACAGTCTCGAATTGGACTTGTGTTGTTCTGGTCTCGGTCTTGACTCGGACTCGACCCTTTTTCTGCTGTTCCGGTCTCGGTCTCGCCTCCCTTTGGTCTTGGTCCTTACTCGGACTCGATTAGCTTCGGTCTTGGTCTTGACTTGGTCTCGCTTTAGGTGGTCTCGAACACAGCTCTGGTCACTTCTCTACATGTTTTTTAGTGCTTCTACCATCTGCCTCTCCTGATTCTCGCTTCCTTTTGCCTGAAAAATATGTAAATAATCAAAATACAATACAAGTAAAATCACTGTTGTGGTAGCAGGACATAGACTAACTAGACCCATTGTAATGCTGTGCTGTGATATGACAGATGAGATTTTACATACATGATAAAGTATTTTCATATCACTTGCAACAGAAAGGATTGAAGAAACTGCAGTTCTTACCATAAAGTTTGTTCTGGCAGCGAACCTGGTGAGGGAGATGGTAGAATGGGCTGGCTCACAGGGAGATGAGCTGGTGTGTTCAAACGGTATCCTTGTGATTGTGGCAGGAACCCTCTCCGGTGGAGTTTGTAGTGCTGCTGGAGGAAATCGATTGGTTTGTTCGTTATGGTGGCCCGGAAATGCAAAACACAACCACTAATACAATTACACACCCCCAATAAAAGTACTTCCCACAATAGCGCAAAACAGCACCACTAATACAATTACACACCCCGAATAAAAATACTACTCCAAAAGTGCAAAACACAACCACTAATACACTTACACACCCCCAATAAAAACTACCCCTAATAGCACAAAACACAACCAATAATACAATTAACACACTGAAAATACTGTACTTCCCCAAATAGGGCAAAACTCAGCCACTAATACGATGATACACTCCCAATACCATACACCTTCCCCAAATATAAACGCCTTCCCCCAAAACACGAAACACTATTAAGTCAAAACGAAAAGGGTAGGTACAAGACTCTCGTCACTGATTGGATGCACAGTCTGTTATTCCGGGTGAACGGGACATAGGAAATTATTTTATTCCTGCTTGAGAAGAAGAATTATTAATAATTGTGGTTAGATGATAACTGCATTTCGTTGTACAATAGGCCTACTTGTACTTGTTGAATGAAAATAAAGTTGAATCTAATTTAATCTTATTCAGGAAGAAGAATTAGTATAAACAATTCAACGAATCATGTATCTGAACCTATTCGTATTTATTATTATCAGGGACATTCATATGAGGTCATCCCCAGATAATGTCTTCTTGCTGATGTCAGTCTTAGATTGAGATATCGTATTTGCATTTAGAACGTAGAGGTCAGCTGTGCGTATGAAAGATCGAATGGATCATATTCCATGTAGAACATCAAGAGGTTGGCTTTGCGCGTAGATCTAATGGAATGAGATCTACGCGCAAAGCCGACCTGTGACAGCAGCCTACGCACACGCCACCTGGCTTGAAAAAATGGCTAATGGCTTGCGACTAAGATATAGTTTAGGAGCTAGTTAACTTTAAGCAACAATTATTTCAAACAACGACATGTGGCATCTGGCCAACAATGGGCCACCAGGGTTTCAGAAAATAATTGTACTTAGTAATCAGAACCATAAGACTTGAACAAAAATAACCTAGATAGCAAGCTCGTTAGTTGATTGGTCATTTGTTTTGGTCCAATACAGGTTGGCTCAATGTTAATGCTAAACTTCAAATACGTAGACGTCTGTTAAAAACAAAGCCCATTTGGGAACTACTTTCGAATGCATCTCTTAAAATAAACACTTACCAGAGGTTTGCATCTCTTCCAGAAACTGCACCACACTCCCAGACTGAAGTGTCTCACCGCTCCGCACCACTGGCCGATTTCCCATTATAGAGTCAATGGCATCGTACCATTTAAACCATTTTCGGTCATTCCCACTCTTTCCATTGTAGGTCTTAGGATCCCTGTACTGTTGCTTGATTTTTTTTATTTTATCTGTGATCTGTTCGTCAGATCTCATAAAGCCCAACTCGAGAAGCCTATGACTTATCGAATGATAAACTTTGCTATTCGAATAGCCTGACGATTTGAATTACCGCTGAGCTTCCTCTTTGTAGTACAATGCAATGAGGGCCTGGAATTCATCCACGACCAGTGGAACGACATTGACATGTATTGTGGTTTTTCATAAGAATGTTTCTGAACTCTCACCCTTTATGAATGTATTAGTATGTTAATCACACACGTAATCAATCAATATGGTAAACAGTATAATCATTATCAAATTATTTATAAGCCTTGTATTGGGATAATCAAGTGACAATGAAAGTATCCTATCATCGCTCATAGAATTTTCTCTGCTTATTTTAGGGAAGCGTAAGTTTCTACAAATGTATTAGGCTAAATTATTATTCACAAAACGAAATACCAACGATCACCAATTATCAACAAACTTATTACACTGTTACTGTTTTTATTAGGAGAGAAAAACAATATCGCATACACATCCAGTCATCTCTCCTAGAATTTTCTCTGCTCATTTTAAATGAAAAGTAAGATTCTGCAAATGTATTAGGCTAAATAATTATTGAGAAAAAGAAATACCAACAATGTAAAAGGAGGTACTCGTCGCTGGCATGTTGTGGGGTTCTACAACCTTTTAGACATGGCTGCTATCAACGCACACGTGCTGTACAAGCAATGTCTCAACAAGACAATCAGCAGAAGACATTTCATAATGGATCTGGCATGTGAGCTTTGTGAAAACTACATGAACGCCAAGACGGCCAAGAAGCAAGCTGCCAACGAGGCAGCACTTCCCACTCTTCTTCTTCCCAAGCCTCGGCAGCTCACACCTGGCAGGAAGACACAGTGTCAAGTTGGCAAGTGCACACAGAACGAGACCAATGAGAACTGTGCCTAGTGCAACCGTTTTGTTTGCCAGTCTTGCTCACACAAACTCCCGAAGCTGTGTGCTGACTGTGGGGTAGAAGTTTGAAGTTCGAGGAAGATATAAATGCATGGGTTTTTGTAGCCCACATCATCCAAAGCAATGACAAATGACTTTTCTATATTTTATCAAATAGTCAATTTCGTTAGTCATGTAGGCTACTGTAAATCATCCTTTTACTCTGCTAATCGAAGTTTGAAATAAAATTAAATTAACAATACAATGCATTGTTTTTACTTAAAGAGAAGGCCGTGAAGGGCAGTTATAAGCTGTAGTAATGAGGATCTCGTGTGCATAATGATGGGAAGTCTGGGGTGAATTTATGAGGAACAGGTGTGCATAATAGTGGAGAATCCGGGGTGTTATGTGAATGCGGCGCTAGCAGCCGGAGGCTGGTGTGATCACAGGAAGCACCATGACAGTGAAGTCTACTGTAAATCATCCTTTCCTTTATTTATCAAATTTATCGTGTTTATCAAGCAACCATGCTTTAGGCCTATGTACGGCTATTCATGCGGATATCCTTTGATCGTCGCAAACTGGTCAATAATGTCTGTTATTTTACCTTGTACATCATCAAAATGAGATCAAAATTAAAACTATATTCTAATGGATTTCATTTTAAATAATTTAAGTGTTGTGTAATTTTCATTTTGTACATTTTGTAGAGCCTAATAAACAATGAAAATACTATAGCCTGTGTTCTTAGAAATAATCGTTCGACGTATTATTTTTTTAGTCTGTTCTCACTTTAATTTGCACCAAAACAGATGACATGGATTCACAATTGCTGCTTCCTAACTGGACAGAGTGATATCCCTGAAGTTAAATTGACCTGCTGTTACACTGTGATGATTACATGTTCCCCTAAATCTTTTGAGCAGTGTATGTTGGTTTGGACACATCTTTGGTTTACTGGACAGAGTGATATCCCTGAATTTTAATTGACTTGGTGTTATACTGTGATGATTACGTGTTCCCCTAAATTTTTTGAGCAGTGTATGTTGGTTTGGACACACCTCCTTTGGCTGAGCTTGATCCAGACACAACTTACCGATGAAGTAAGTTAACGTTGCACATATGGTGCGATGTGTGGCTCACTGTATTGCTTCATTACTTTGTGAACACTGTCTCTTCTGAAGAGGATTTGCTGTGCCTGGATCAATGGCTAGAATCTTGTCTGCAAGTGATATCAGATGATGGTGAAGACGTGTTATTTCCAGAGAGGGACTTCAATCTGTCTGATCTGGTATCATGACACATTTGTGGGGAGAGAAAGTTGTGACTTGCCATCCATTGATTCCACAGTGTAGTTGCTTGCTCTCCTCCCTGACATCTCCACATCTCCTGAACATGTCTTTGGAGCGTATGGAGCAGCAACTTCTCTAACCTTAAAGTATAAAAACTCTTTAAGGTTGCCAAAAACACACCCTTTTTTTAAGAGTTACTCCTAAATCAGCAAGTTAGGAGCTACAGAGTTAACAGACCTCTTGATCTGAGCTACCCTTAGTCTCTGTGCTGCAAAAATTGAAGAAACAGAGGAGACAGGCAACTTCACCTTGGAACCATCTGAACCATCTGTGCCATACTGTAGATAAGATAGGTTTGAGGCCTGGCGCCTTTGGTTGTGGCCATAATCACTTCTAAGAACAGGGCATGCTGACCTAGGTCTTCTCCTATCCATGGCAAACATGAACAGTCTAAAGCAAATTCAGGCCTAGTCTAAAACAGTCCATTTATTACAGTTGATTTGCAGAATGGATAAATAAGGATATATCAATGAATTAGTTTTCCACACAGCGCAGACGAACTACGTATATCTCAGTCATGTCAGTAGAATATTAAATCAAACAATAAATGCCCTCCCCAGACCCCATATCGTGTGTCAAATCATTCGGTTTCCTCATGATGTTCGCCAACTACAATGAAACAAAGCTGACTTCATGGCCATAGCTCGACCACCCGGTGTAGTTGGTGGTGGGACACATAATTGCATGAATTATTGCATCATCAAAAGATTAATGTGCATTTCTTTATGGGCTGCCAGTCATGTAAGAGGCTGACAATTATATTAACATATCTTGACTAGTCAGTATATCATTTTGGTTTCATGTTTAATCAGTGAAACTTAGCCTACATTTTCAGTTGAATATATTTATTTCAATATGGCAAAATGACACATCCTTTTACAGTTTTGCTATGATGAATTCACCGACAGAGACCCCTCCCCTTTCAGCCAATCACTGTGGGCATAGTAAGCTTGTTCATGGAACATGGCATCATCCATAGCAACGGGGCCAATCCCGCCTTTCTCTTAGGTTAAGACTTCTGCCTGTTCCTTAGTAAAAGTTGGTCTTAGCAGCTTTGTGAACAGGTTTTAAGAGGAAACTCTTAGCTAGGAATTTTTAGTGCTGTTTAGTGGTAAGATAAAATGTTTTGTGAATACGGCCCCTGTTATTATCTGATTTGAATTAGCCTCTTCTTGTATGAATTTTGGGATCATGCTGTAATGTAGTGTGCTGGATAATTGTTGATTAGCCTCCAGAAGGTATTGCTGGCTGTTTAACAGCCGTTCACGACCTGGGGCCATGGCCTCCAGCTCCTTCTTCCTGTCCCGAGGTGGGGCCGCCGCCTCCTTCACCTCCTTCCTGTTTCCGTAGCGGGGTTGCTGCCTTCTGCTCCTCCTTCCTGTTCCCGAGTCAGGGCTTTTGCCTCCTGCTCTTCATTCCCATTCTGAGGTGGAACCACTGCCTTCCAGTTGCGAGGTGGGGCCGCCACCTCCTGCTCCCCCTTCCTGTTCCGAGTTGGAGCTTATGCATCCTGCTCTTCATTCCCGTTCTGAGGTGGAACCACTGCCTTCCAGTCCCGAGGCGGGGCCGCCACCTCCTTCTCCTCCTTCCAGTCCCCCGGGCTGAGCCTCAGCCCGCTCCTGCTCCCGGTCCCCATCTGGCAGAACTACCTTGAAGATGTTACAGGCTGTCCATAATGAAAATTTTGGAGTCTTTATGTATGCGTACGTTATTTATTGCCTGTCTTTCTCCTGTAATATTCTATTTGGAATGAAATTGTATTGGAGCACTAAATGGTGGGGTGACAAAATCAGTAGTGTATTTAAAATGGTCCAGTGTATTTAAAATGGCCTCAGAATCCGATGATACCTGTGGCTGTCCCTCTCAAGAGCCCACCGGTCAAACCTAAGAAGCACCAGGATAAAGCTAAGCCCCCTTTTCAGTAGTTGGATTTCATAGGGTGACAGCAATAGAGGACAGGTTAAGGATGTTAGTGTGGTCAGGGAGGAGCCATGGAATAGGCCTACGCTCCTGTTCTACTTTAACTGATTTGCCCAGTGATGTAAGATCTCAAGCTCTGTAGTGGGGGTTCAATGAATGTCATCCATTTCGGTGTGGAAGTCTGTGTGATGGATTTCAAAAAGGGGGTTGTGGTGTGTTGCTATGTAGTGATTGAGAGATCTTAACCCTGTAACGCCAACTGTATCATATTTGCTACATGAGTTTCTGAGATCTCTATGTCATCAAAATGATCAGTACTTCCGTGAAAAACCTGTTGTATGCAATGTGATATGTCTTCTGCCCCCCTGGTGGCTCATCTGTGCACTACAGTCAGTAGCGGGCCTTTTGAATGCCGTATCCAAAATGTCTGCTTTCATATAGCGACTCACCAGTTTTTGAATGGGAAATCTTTGCTAATTTTGAAAAAGTTACATTAAGAATTACATTTATATTGTTAGTAATATTTCAATATGAATATGTAATTTATTGAAGCACCTTTTAATTATTTAATATTTTGTACCTTGTTAGGGTTTCAGCAGTTCACTGGTGAAACCCTATTGTGTTTTTTCCGGTTCATTATTAGGGTTTCAACAGTTCACTGGTGAAAACCTATTGTGTTTTTTCGGGTTCATTATTAGTGTTTCAACAGTTCACTGGTGAAACCCTATTGTGTTTGTTCTGGTTCATTATTATTATTATTAGGGTTTCAGCAGTTCACTGGTGAAACCCTATTGTGTTTGTTCCGGTTCATTATTATTATTATTAGGGTTTCAGCAGTTCACTGGTGAAACCCTATTGTGTTTGTTCCGATTCATTATTATTATTAGGGTTTCAGCTGTTCACTGGTGAAACCCTATTGTGTTTGTTCCGGTTCATTATTATTATTAGGGTTTCAGCAGGTCACTGGTGAAATCCTATTGTGTTTCTTCCGGTTCATTATTAGGGTTTCAGCAGGTCACTGGTGAAATCCTATTGTGTTTCTTCCGGTTCATTATTAGGGTTTCAGCAGGTCACTGGTGAAATCCTATTGTGTTTGTTCCGGTTCATTATTATTATTATTAGGGTTTCAGCAGTTCACTAGTGAATCCCTATTATGTTTGTTCCGGTTCATTACTATTATTATTATTAGGGTTTCAGCAGTTCACTGGTGAAACCCTATTGTGTTTCTTCCGGTTCATTATTATTAGGGTTTCAGCAGTTCACTGGTGAAACCCTATTGTGTTTGTTCCGGTTCATTATTATTATTAGGGTTTCAGCAGGTCACTGGTGAAATCCTATTGTGTTTCTTCCGGTTCATTATTAGGGTTTCAGCAGGTCACTGGTGAAACCCTATTGTGTTTGTTCCGGTTCATTATTATTAGGGTTTCAGCAATTCACTGGTGAAACCCTATTGTGTTTGTTCCGGTTCATTATTATTATTATTATTATTATTAGGGTTTCAGCAGTTCATTGGTGAAACCCTATTGTGTTTGTTCCGGTTGTTTTTTGCAAATTCCCGTGAGATTAAATGGCTTAAAGGTGCCAAAATGTTTATGGTAGTAAAGGGCCAAGGGCCGCAACTTCTGGGGCAGTGGCATGCATGCCGGCCTCATGGTGGCGCTGTCACGAGCATCCAAAGTTGCACTTTTTGCAAGCTCACCGCGTCCACCCCTTGTGACCTAGAGTCTGATTTTTTGAAAAACACAAAAAATTAACTCCTCTGGCACCAAATGTCCCATCTTCACATACTTTGATATTTGGCATCTAGGGACCATGGTCTTCAAAAGTTATGTCGGCCAGACCATTATGTCAAAAAACGTTGATGCTATTGACCAATGAACATGTGAGAGGTGTGGTTTTGCACATATATTGCACATTTCCTAAAAGGATAATGGTATAATAAATCTACTTGGTACGTATGTTGACAAGGACGATATGGAAAAAATTCCTGCAAGGATTTTTTTATCAACCACTCGGTGGCGCTATTGAGGTTTTTCTCATTAGCAAGGTCACCATACTCACTCCGTTTTAGATACAGCCATGAAAAGAGGTAGATAAGTCCACCTCATCACAAGGAACATATCTGCCATTGGGACTGATTAACTTTGCTTTAATGGTTTGACGGCCATTTTGAATTTGTGAAAAACACTAAAAAATTAACTCCTCTGGCACCAAATGTCCGATCTTCACGTACATTGATATTTGGCATCTAGGGACCATAGTCTTCAAAAGTTATATCAGCCAGACCATTATGTCAAAAAACATAGATGCTATTGACCAATGAACATGTGAGGGGGCGTGGTTTTGCACATATATAGACATCTCCTACAAGGATAATGGTATAATAATTCTACTTGGTACGTATGTTGACAAGGACCATACGGAAAAAATGACTGCAAAGAACTTTTTATCAACCACACGGTGGCGCTATAGAGGTTCCCCACATTTGCAAGCTCACCACGCTCACTGTGTTTGAAATAAAATCTTGCAAAGAGGTATATAAGTCCATCTCCTCCCAAGGAACATATTTGCAATTGGGACCCATTAAGTTGGGCGTAATGGTTTTTCAGCAATTCTGAATTTGTGAAAAATGCTTCAAACACTACATCAAATGACAGATTTAAACCTTTCCACAAGTACATTTTAAAAAATCACTGAAGGCCCCTCAGCGTGATTTCTTAATGCATATTATTTCAGTATGCACTGACAATTCCAGAATTGTATATTATGACACAACACAAATTGCCACCACAGCAGCCCATAAACACCATGTTGCTTATTAGATATGGAGCAGTATTCTGATTTCAGCTGGTTAAAATTATATTTTGAAACTATTTAGGGCAGTAGTACTGTTAAAGAGTATACTGAATATTTATTGAACAACCTTCTAAGATGTGTTATTTTCCTGAGGATCACTCCATTTGCATCAATAAAACATATGCTAACCAGCAGAAAATGGTTTGTGTGTTAATAATGCCTTTATTTACGTGATTATTTACTATTTCACTAAAGATGGTGAAAAATAATGAATTCCGATTCTTGCATAGTTAGTAATGGACAAATACGATTAGTGAAAAACACCTTTATGAAGGTTATGTTGAGCTTGTTTGGCTAAATACTGTTTACGTGCGCAGCCATTTTTTTCATTCAACTGAATTCTGGGACCAAATGTCTCTGCGATCAAAGATTGTTGAACAAGGCGATTCACCAATCTGACCGGAAGTTCAAATCTTCATTACCTTCCTGTCTCTGAGTCACTCATCTTTTTACCAGTATCTGACTTTGTTTGATAAACAATCTTTAGCAGACAAGTTGCAAATCGTGAAACACCACGTGTGACAGACCAGACATCATGTAATGTTAAGTTGATCAGTCTTTTTTATTTATCAGAAGGCAAATAAGGTAAGTAAAACTCTGTCATTTGTAATTTGCAACATCAATAAAAATGAAATATAATGCAATTGAAGAAAATAAGGTAAGGTAGACGATAATTGAGAACGGGGTTGTATTCTTTTACTACATTGGAAATTTCAGAAATGGTCATTAATGACACGCTAGTTAACATTTTATGTCGCTAATAATTATAAAACATTGACGACTTGATAAAGTTATTATTTGGTATACAAGAAGATATTTTTCAAAACTGCTGCTGACCAGAGGCCTTTTTTGCTGGCCGAGTGATGTCAGAATCAGAAAATTATATTTATATAATATATATTTTCGTTAACGCTAGATGTATTTCACAAAGTTCGTTCTCAACAGTCTACTGAAGTAGTTTCATTGCTTTTCTCTCCCTCGGTTGTGCCGTTTCCATTGCAGCTGAGATAAATCAGAGCTTTTATCCAATCAGATTTTCCACATGTGCTGTCTCTGGGTGAAAATCTATCCTGAGGCCTATAGAATTTCGAATGAATCCCATCTTCTGTTGAAGCAAAAGGGGAGGAGGTTGTTGATTGTCATATTCTTCAACCAATCCGACTTCGAGTTCACCATAATGAGCCTATTTTTTTGGCACGTAGCAGGCTTCTAGATTGCCTAGCCTCAGTTGGTGTGATCTGAGAGCCAGCTGCCTAACTGAGGTAAAACTAGTTAGGACGTAATGTAGGAACATCTAAGATTTATTTTAACTTTCTTTCGTGAAGTTGGGATTTTTTAGATTTAGTGCTTTCCGTTAGATTTTTTGTTTAGATTTGTACTGAGCCCTGTTGTATTTTTAACGCACAATGGAGGAGAAGAAATGCATTTGGTAGCGGATTTACTGGCAAAGCCTTTTTCGAGACAACATGGAAATACTGAGGAAGGGTCAACTAAACCCCCAACTAGCAACCGTTCAGGGTACGAATGTAGTAGATGCAGTGCTTTCTGTTAGATTTTTTGTTTAGATTTGTGCTGAGCCCTGTTGTTTCTTAACGCGGGGCGCAGTCGTCACAATAAATGAAACAAAATTATAATTTCAATAATACTTTTTATAGATTAAAGAATATTATAAGGTGGAGCACACTGAGAAATGGTTAGAGCTTATGTAAGCTAATGTTGAGAACATTATATAATATATAAAAAATCATATTTTGATGTTATTGTTTTTAATTTGCTTGTGCTCATTTGCTTTGGAGATTCATAGTGTTATACATCCAACCACACTAGACGTGTTCACACTGCATCTTAGCCTAGGGCTAAGAGCATCCTAAGCCCTGGGCTAAGGGTCTGCTAAGCCCAGGGCTAAGCAAGTGTTCGCACATGCATATTTTGAAGTGGGAAAGCACCACCCTTAGCCTAGGGCTAGCTGGCCATGCTCTGGAGCAGGGTTAGCGCCGACTTTTCAGGGCTAGCCCCAGAAAAACGGTGACAAAATAACCAGTGTGATACGGGGTCAAGAACAAAACCTGCCCTTTCACTTAATTTACATACGCTTGTGACGCGCACCGTTACCAACACCACCGTCTGTTTTGGTCCTTTCACTCTGCCAGGTTTTGTCGTTTCATTACACCTGCTAAATCTTAGCGACGTAGTTATTGCAGCTTGCTTTGGATGTAAATCCAGCAAATATGTCGAAAGAATTAAGGTTGACTAACGTTTTTCTCTTTCTTTGCGAAGTGTTGACAAAGTTGTTCAAGCAAATACCGACACGGTGGGAATCTTGGTCAGTCGATGTCATGAAGTCCTTAATTGAGTCGTGGTAGCGTAACACTGATCATGTGTCAGTAATGTAGGCTACTGTAACATTATTCGGATGCCAGAGAGAACGTAACATTTGCAGCTTATCGTAGAATGTAAAATGATATTTGATATTGATATTGTGTCGTATTTGTCCGTTAGCCCAGGGCTTAGGAACACAAGTGTGAATCCTTAGCCTAGGGTTAAGCCTTAGCCCAGGGTTAACAAACTCTTGTGTGAACACAGGCTAAGCTAACCCGGGGCCAGTCTTAGCCTGGGACAATGGGGTGTGTAAAGGACTTATGTTTTCCATCCCCCCACTGTAATGTCCAAGGGATACTTTTTGCGGAAAAACTCTTCAGTACCGCAGTGAATGTGTTGTACGAAATACTCAGGAGAATTTGTAAAATTACAAATATAATGTGAAATCATGGGGCACTGTGCTACATTCAGCAAAACTATATATTGTTGTCCCTCTTTAACCCCCAATGCAACACACTATACTGTACATGGAATTCATATTGCCTCATAAGTTAGCAGCTTGTTGCTTTTATTAGGAGTCTGGCTAGTTACTCCATCTAAAATTATTCTGATGACATGAACATCATAACAGACAGTTTAGCCTTTTAATAATTTGCCTTTTACATATGGTGTTATGTTTTCCAGCCTCAGTAGCTAATTAATCCACTGTTTTCATTTGTACAATGACTTGCTACTATAGGCAAATATTTAGTGGAATGCAACGTTGCCATTATTATTTCATTTAAAAAAAACTACAGAGCTAAGTCAAAAAATGGCTAACGTTAGCGATAAATGCTATCGATGTTAGCTAGCTAGTAACGTTGGCGAATGGAAATATATTTAACTACCTCAGTTTAATCTAATGTTAGTCCTTCAAAAATCATTCTGGTGACATGAACAATATAACATGCAGTTTAGTTAATAATAATTTGACCATTTAGAGATGGTGTCATGCTTTCAAGCCTTAGTAGCTAATCTATGCTCATCCTAGATAGCACACATACGTCTTGTCGATGTCGGCATAAGATCGGAAGATCGAAAGCGGTTTAGAGCATCGAGTGGAGGTCGGCTGTAGGTGTGAACGATTGAAAGAAATGTGTTGCTAGGAAATGGGTCTGCGATGGGCGGTTTCTATGCGTTTACTCTGTACAATCCTGCGCGGTCTTTTCCGTGGTCATTTATTTCCTGACCTAAGTCCGATACAGACCTCATCCGGCGACAAGATATTTTTGCTACAAAACAATTTTCATAGAACATAAGGTGAGTACACAAACTCTACCTCGAAATCAAGTTAGCTAGCTTAGTTATATGTGTAGGTAAGCAAATTGTGTTTCTATATAATAATGGGAACTACAACAATGTGCGCAGTGTACCTAACTAGCTAGCTAACTAAGTACACTGGTATTTTTTTAAACTGGGTCTTTCTATGCATTTTGGCCTTTCGTCCAAACACAAACTGCATTTCAGGTAACTGAAAACGGACCTTTTGAAAAACTTGTTTCAAGGTGAAGATATTCAGAAACTCTGTTTTCAGTGTTTACAGGGAAAACTGAGATTTTGGCTCGTAACGTCGGTGTGTCTCTTTTATCTCCGGTTTGACGTCAGAGTGTGCGCCATTCTCTTTTGTTTACATGAGGCGATTTTTTGCAATTGCGGACGTAGCCAAAATAGTGCTGGTTTTAATCTTAATAACAGGACTTTACATGTTTACCCAAATGTACAGTTACTCTCCCACTGTGTTGAGGAACAGAGGCAAAGTAGTGGTATTCCGATTGTCTTGCATGGTGGCCCCCTTATGCTGACAATGCCCAAATTTTAAACACTTTGTTCAGATCTCCCCACAACCAGCCAAAGAATGGAAGCAACACCCAGCACGAATACTCTTTGAAACAGGTGATATTCTGTGTACAGCCGTATTTATTTTTCAAATTTTGTAATACTACACATACATAATTATTTTTATTACCTTCATTAACTGTGCATGGTCCTTGTCATCAGAATATTTTCACAAGATTGCAGAGCGGTGGGAGAAGTCATGTGTGACATCAGACCTCAACACTGACTAGGAGCAAGAATGCCAAAGAGGCCGACAACATATCAAGTGAGAAAATATTAGTTTTTTATTTTATTACTTTAGCCTGATGTAGGAAAGTATCAAGTGAGTAAAATATATCCAAATAGACAATTACTCAAGTAAAATATCTTGACTAAAATAATCTGGTAAAAAGGCATTTTCAACTAATTTGTTGTTCTTTCATATATAAATCAAAAAGACTCCGGTCATCATCCTCCTCAACAGCCTCAGGAGGAGGAAGATCATCTTCCTTCCAACACATCTCAACCTCTCCACTAAAAAAAAGGAAAGGCAAAGAGGCTCCTCTTAAAACCACTCCTTCATTGGTTGTGAGAGCAAAGACAAACCACCAGAATGGCATTAGTAGTGGCAAGTGACACAGAAGGGCAACAGGGTCAGATATGAAGTAACATTATACTAATTTTGATGTTTGTTCTTTAAGTCACTAGCCATCCAGATCCAAGTTCCAGGCCAGACCAGATCACAGGCCAGACCAGATCACAGGCCAGACCAGACCAGCATCTGAAAGGAATTAACTTAAATAGACATGGTGATTAACCTACCAGAACACAGGTGCGCACAGTGAACATACACATGCCACGATCCAGGGCTGCTTGGAAACCAGAGCATGGCACCTGGACCGTGACACAGCTTGACCACTATTTTCATATCTTCTATTTGTGTCCCTACAGCGAGTTGGAGGCCAGGAATGGAGGTCCAACCTACAACATCAAGTCAAATGGAAGAAAGTAACACTCTTGGAAGTAGGTTCAATGAGTATAACAAAACAACAGTCCTGTTATACTTTCAATGTTACTCAGCCCTGTCCTTGTCTCTTCTAGCTCCAAGACCTTGTTTTCAGACCTGTGAGCAACGTGTCCCACTAAACTCTAAAGGTACTTGTTGTTTAACATTATAAATAAAATGACCGGAGGGTCCCTTGGAAATACTTTTAAAGACTTTGCACCTACTTCAAACACCTGATTTAACTAAAATGTTAAAGTAGTATGACAACCCCTAACAGTACGAATTTGCGGTTTTAATGCTTTCTTTGCATTTCAGACCTCAAAGTTGTCCTCAACCGGGGACAGAATGTTAAGCAAACCGTGTGGTATGTGTTCGAGAAGGTCTTCACACTGGACTTTGCAACTCAACTGAACTGGTGCGGGAGGGGGCAGAAGACTGTCATACGGTCAATGCCACTGAAGGATGCTATAATGTGTAAGTTCAACACTTGCTAATTTTTAAAGAAGTTAAACATTGGTGGACAAAACCAACTCATCATTGGAAATGTGGATGCTGCCCATACTTCAGTGTTTCCTCTGGAAATGTATCTCGCTGTGGTGGGAATGTTGTTGAGCGGGGCTGCCCTCCATCTATTCTGTTCCCTCCCCTCCATCTCTTTCCTTCCTCACTTCCTCTTCTGTTATCGCCACCTCTTCTTTCCTCTCTTCTATCCTCTGTTCCACTATGGTCTACTCTGTCCTCTTCCATGTACCTTGTTGGCACTCTACTTTCTGTACCACTCTGTCCCTCATTATCAAGACTATTGTCTACCCTGCCTACTGAAGTAATGCGTACACTTCTTATGAAAACGCAGAGCATAACCTTTAAGAGATGACACAGCTTGACCACTACCTTTAACCTTTAAGTAATAATCATTTCTCCTAAGTAATAAGATTATTCAGATTCAAGTATAATACATAATTTAATCCAACTTTAAAGTTCCCTGACACTTGTCCCTGCTCCCCTATTCTCTTGTTGCAACGGCTTAAACTATTTACTCCTGAAGAAAATCAAATTGATACATTTATGTTGCATTTAATGTTGGATGAACAATCATGGATAAGCATGGAAATAGTACTGTTAGTGTTAGCAAGCCAAACTTGCTTTACCTAACGTCTGTGTTTCTCAGTACGTGTCATTATAACTGGGGATACAATTGTGGCAGCAATATTGATAGCTACATCTTCTGGTGACTGGCCTTTTCTCTCTATCTATAACATGTGTTCCTCTGATGACTGGCCCGATCCTTCCGTCTCCTTCCTGCTGGAAAACACTCTGATATCATTTGTTTGTTTGTGTACGTTGTCTAACAAAAAAAGTTTGATTTTTTTTTTCTTTACGTGGCGCCATCACGTTAAATTGAATGCTACATAATCACTGTTACACTTATTGCAGTCGCTTCATATTTTGTCTTTCAAGGCATTTTCCAAATAAATGAAAATCTGGAAAGGTATTGATTTTATTGTTGCCACCTGTATGTCTTTTGATCATCGAAATTAAACAATTCTAAAATAAATAGTTTGCTCAATCATTGATGTTAATACTCTTAAGTAAACATACATTTGAAAATTATAATGATTATCTCTTCTGACCCCATCATTATCGTACAACAAGCAAAAGGTGAATTCATTAATATGCTCTGCACTGGGGAAGACTGATAAACATCCATTCAGTTATATTTACCATACAATTAGGCTACATTTATTACATTCTGAAAATTTCAAGCAACTACCTAGTTACATTGTTTAGTGCTTAAGGTGTTATACTGCTCTGATAGTGTCAGACATTTGAAGTATCCATATTTATCTGATGCAGAATATTGTATTATAATACCATTTGGGGTAAATGTCCTGAAAACTATTGCAATGTAACATGCAAGTACATTCAGTTTGGCCAAACAGTGGCGGCATAATAGCCAAAACACAATATCTTTTGTTGGAATTTAAGAGACACTGGAATGGAATGGCTGCCATACATGTAGAGATTCTGATTTAAGAAAAATTAGAAGTGGTCTAAATTTTTTCCAGAGCTGTATTTAGAGTGGAAATTGAGATTTATGTGTGTGTTTTTTATATGCAACCCACTTGCATGATGATCACTTGGATGTTGCAATGGCTCACTTGCTATTCGTGTTTTTCTAATCAATTTTCACTAAAATAATTCCTTGGCTATCATAATTTGTATGTTATATTGACCAATTCAGAGAAGAAATTCAGAGTACACAATCATTAGTTTCTTGTGTGTAGTTTTTGATGGCAAAGAAGTACAGTGTTCAAAATGTCATCAGAATGACTATGGATGACAATTCAAGTGACATGGAGCAGTTAGGGGAAGATGAGAATGATGTGGAATGGACTCCTAATGTAATGCTTACTGAGGGAAGTTCAGATAGTAGTGATGAGGTAGACTTGCGAGATGAAAGTGTCGACCAGACTAGTGCAGAAGTAGACATGTGGCAGACCACTATCCTTTCCAGAACCGGATGCAACACCCCTCTGTAAAAACTCCAGTGGACCTCCTGATGTGAGAAAGGATGGCATCGGTCATTTCCCAACATGGGAAACCCGAAAAAGATGCAAGTACTGCACAGGCAATCACTTCTCACATGTCTACTGTGGGAAATGTAAAGTCCATCTTTGCCTGAGCAAGGACAAAAACTGTTTTTGACTACCACAAGGTGAAATAAAAATGTTCCTGTTTAAAAACAAGAATCAAACCAACTGAAGTGTTCCAAATGCAATGAACAACATCGGTTTGGGTTTCTAAAATAACATTGTTGTGATCAATAAATTGCCATAAATGCCTGATGAATTGAATTTGATAGCACGTAATATATTTAAAAGCTTATATGTACTGTACCAAGCACAAGCTATAAAACCAAAAATATGATACTGTTTTTTTCTGCTTCAATACCTAATCTATATTTAACAACAAAATATTTTGACATATAACTGAATACAGGATTTACACAAGCCTACAACCGGTGACATGAATAAGGTATCAAAACACCAAGGAGTTTTCGGAAAAACACAGTGATTTTCGCCAAGTAAATAGGCTACGATCATAGTTTTGAAGTACGGTATGGTAGAAAAACACATCTTATGACAGTTGGCAAATAGGCTGTCAGAGGTTACTCTATTGTATTTAATAGACAAATGCTTCAGTCGCTTATTGCATCAACTCATTTGCTTTATCAAATCAGCCAATATGGCCGTTAAAATTCCCGAATTCCAGCCGTATAGAATAGCTACCAAACATGTTTTAAGTAGCCATACTGTATAATAGCCTACATTTAAACAGCAATAAAACACATTCTATGATCCAACAAATGATTTTTATTCAAATTAGTCAGCATAATGAACTCTTCACAGTCTTTGGGAACTGAGCATACAGTATAGGCGACACTAGAGACGTTGTTATTATCTCATTGTCCTCTGGGTTCATTTTCTTAATCGATCCTCTTCCTTTTTTTAACAGCAAGCCCTAATCGTGGCAAGCGAATTGTGCCGTTCCCTAGCCAGACTCCAAACTTTATACTAATAATCTCAATTATTATTTTTTAGTAGGCAAATGGATTCTAAAATCAACTCCTAATCAACCGTATACAAATACGAAAATGATATCGCACCAGTAAAAAATATTATTTTGATTGAGCATAAAAATCAAATAAAAAGCCAAAATCGCAGCTTTTGAAATAGCACGTGTTCAAATTGCGATTCCAAATTATTAGTATAAAGGTTGGAGTCTGGCAAGCGAATGGCACGATCGTGTCAGTCTACACATAGCCTATCTTCAAGTGCTCTTACAGCATATCTTCCCGTACCTATTGCTATTTTAAGATAATAAAGATTTACAATTCAAATGTCCAGCTGTATGTCTCAAATCGGTCAATCAAACTATACAAGACATTGTTCTGTTCATGCCTCTCACTCGTATCAATTTATAAAAAGTGAGTTAAAGCGAGTACTCTTAAAACATCCCAATTCAGTGATGGCTGTATAACTAGCGAAAGTAATAGCCACAACCCAATAAAGTAACAACATGCGCGGGTCGGGGAAATGATACTAGCTGTGCTGGTACTCTGAACAGCAAATTAACCAGTCAGTAACATCAAGATGCGGCGTAGAGCCCATTGCGAAAGAATAGTGCAGAGTAGGGCTTGCTGTTAAGGAAAGGAGAGGATCGATTAAGAAAATGAACCCAGAGGACAATGAGATAGAGACTAGGGATGATTTGATGCCAAAAATAAATCATCTTCTGTTGTTTGGGAATATTTCAGGTTCCAGAGAGATGTCACAAAGTAATGTAGGCCTAATATCTTAAAAACCGGTTAGACTGTGGTTAGAACAACACATCCATGAAAAATGTGTGGCAAAGAAGTCTCCCCTGGGGGTTCGGGGTTGGGCTGGTGCTAAGCCCGGAATGTATTGTGATCCTAGCAATGCCTCTGGTCAAGGATATCGTTTTCATTTTGTTTCACTAATAATGAATCACTGCGATACCTTTGATGAATTACATAGGAAGCTGGATCATCTTCATGGTTCTATAAAATAATTAGCGAAATTTCTTATTCAGACAGATTATGTTTCATATTTTGTTTATCTCCTAAAAAAAGGAATTTCATAAATAAGATTGCAATACTAAGTTTAGAGGTAAAACAGATTTTGTCGCGCTGCATGTGATCAACTATGTCATCAACATTACACTTCATTCTCATTGTTAAGTTAATTCACAGGGAGTGTCATCCTTTATATGGGGGTATCACCCATTAAGAGGGATTTGCGTCTGCCTGGGTACTCTCTGGCCACCTGGCTGTCGCAATTATTACATTGCCTGATTGAAATAATTTGAGCCACATTGCAATTATTTTTATAGACAAGGATCATTTTGCACATGTTTTGAGAATGTTTGTTTTATATTTGATTGGAAGTGATGATTAATTTATCTTACAAAATAAATAAAATAAGGTCACATCTAAAATGGGTGTGTATCCCTTTTTATATGAAGGTAAAACAGCAACAAAAGTTTTTTATTTGTAAGATTTGCAAACTTGGAATTACTTTTGTAGTTGTATAAAAAAATTGCATAGTATTATTAATTTGATATTTGGAATCTTGTTACTCATTAATAACACTTGCCAACATAAAATACGGACACTCAGAGTTTTGTTACTAATATTTCACTAGAACTGTGACAAAATTATTTGTATTTGTAAATCAGTCTGCGGTTGTACGTTTCACAGCGGTTACAAGCAGATATACCCATGAGGACGCTGATTGGCACGGCATAGCGTTTTCTGACCAATGAACTGAGGGCATGGTGAGTCCGTCACATTTTCATGTTTTAACCAAACTGAGTAGATTCTGGAACACAATTGTTTTAACTCATAGTGATGTATTGCAGAGGAGGAGAAACAGGTTTCAGCATGGTCAGCTTCTCCTACCCGCTCGTGCCTCAGTTGTTGATACTATACCAAACGTTTTATCCAGTTTGTTCAACAAGACAATGCATTTGAAAAGTACGAAAAACTGTTTTGATTGAAAAAAATATAAATGTTATAGGAATAATAACATGCTAAATTACTACGATGGAAAAATAGTAATTAGCTAGGAATTGACATTTTGCATATGATTTTTCATGCTGAAACTGTACCCTGTTCTTTGGAGAAGAAATACCTATAAAGTAAAAAAAAAAAACTGTTATGACAGCCCTAACAGATATAACAAATGTGTAGAACAAATGCAAGCACTTTAAGTGATAAACAAAAACTACATGTTATGATGAGAACCATATTCAACTGGTCTGTATACGCCCAAACTAGTCTAATACAAAATATGAATTGTGCAAAGTGAATTTCTATTATTCTTGTGGTAAATTCATATCTATGTCAAAGGCAAAACGTTAAGTAGCCATGTAAATTCCATGCTAATTGCTAGATTTAAATTTTAGTAATTTAGCTAGTAGACTTCAGTAAAACTTTGTGCATTGTGCATCTAGCTAGGTGGAAAAATCATCTAGCTAGACGCACATGAATCTAAAAGGTTTATCTCGTCCAAAACTGAGGTACGAGAAGCCGACCGTGCTTAGCCATGTTTTTCTTCCTCTGCATCATTATGAGTTGAAACTGGTTGAAACTCTGGCACTGCGTGTTCCAGAATCTACTCAGATTGGTTAAAAGGTGAAAATGTTACGTTCACGATGCATTCAGTTCATTGGAAGGAAAAAGGTATGGCCTGTCAATCAGAGTCCTCATGGGTATATCCGCTTGCAAATGCTGTGAAACGTACTACCGCAGACTGTGATTTACAAATAAAAATAATTTCATCATAGTTATACTAAGATTTTAGTGACAAAACTGAGTGTCCGTGTTTTACGTTGGCAAGTGTTATTAATGATTCCAAATATCAAGTTGGTTACAAGTATGCACATTTTTTATACAACTACAAAAGTAATTACTTGTTAGAAGATCTTTTTTACAAGTGTGCAACATATTTTACCAGTAAAAAACTTGTGTCGCTGTTTTACCTTCATAATTTTAATAATGTATTTGAATTTATCCTAACACCTTTAGCTTCCTTAAATGTGAAGCGTATGACTTGCTATACATTTTCAGATTTCTTTTTCAATCCTTCAGCCTGTAAAGGAGCAGGACTTACAGTGGATATAAAAAGTCTACACATCCCTGTTAAAATGCCAGGTTCTTGAGATGTAAAAGAATGAGACAAAGATAAATCATGTCAGAACTTTTTCCACTTTTAATGTGACCTATAACGTAAATAATTCAATTGAAAACAAACTGAAATCTTTGAGGGGGAAAAAAAAACTCATAATAACCTGGTTGCATAAGTGTGCACACCCTTAAACTAATACTTTGTTGAAGCACCTTTTGATTTTATTACAGCACTCAATCTTTTTGGGTAGGAGTCTATTAGCATGGCACATCTTGACGTGGCAATATTTGCCCACTCTTCTTTGCAAAAACGCTCCAAATCTGTCAGATTGCGAGGACATCTCCTGTGCACAGCCCTCTTCAGATCACCCCACAGATGTTCAGTTGGATTCAGGTCTGGGCTCTGGCTGGGCCATTCCAAAACTTTAATCTTCTTCTGGTGAAGCCATGCTTTTGTGGATTTGGATGTGTGCTTTGGGTTGTTGTCGTGCTGAAATGTGAACTTCATCGTCAGCTTTCTAACGGACGCCTGAAGGTTTTGTGCCAGAATTGCCTGGTATTTGGAACTGTTCATAATTCCCTCCACCCTGACTAAGGCCCCGGTTCCAGCTGAAGAAAAACAGCCCCAATGCATGATGCTGCCACCACCATGCTTCACTGTGGGTATGGTGTTCTTTGGGTGATGTGCAGTGTTGTTTTTGCGCCAAACATACCTTTTGGAATTATGGCCAAAAAGTTCAACCTTGGTTTCATCAGACCATAATACATTTTCCCACATGCTTTTGGGGGACTTGATGTTTGTTTTTGCAAACTTCAGCCGGGCTTGGATGTTTTTCTTTGAAAGAAAAGGCTTCCGTCTTGCCACCCTAACCCATAGCCCATTCATATGAAGAATACGGGAGATTGTTGTCACATGTAGCACACAGCCAGTACTTGCCAGAAATTCCTGCAGTTCCTTTAATATTGCTGTAGGCCTCTTGGAAGCCTCCCTGACTAGTTTTATTCTCGTCTTTTCATCAGTTTTGGAGGGACGTCCAGTTCTTGGTAATGTCTCTGTTGTGCCATATTTTCTCCACTTGATGATGACTGTTTTCACTGTGTTCCATGGTATATCTAACGCTTTGGAAATTCTTTTGTCCCCTTCTCCTGACTGATATCTTTCAACAATGATATCCCTCTGATGCTTTGGAAGCTCCCTGCGGACCATGGCTTTTGCTCTGAGATGCAACGAAGAAAATGTCAGGAAAATCCTACTAGAACCGCTGGACTTTATTTGTGATTAATCAGAGTCACTTTAAATGATGGCAGGTGTGTAATGGCTTCTATTTAACATTTGACAGCCACATCCCCAGTTTTAAGAGGGTGTGCACACTTATGCAACCAGGTTATTGTAAGGTTTTTATTTTTCATTTTTCCCCCTCGAAGATTTCAGTTTGCTTTTCAATTGAATTGTTCACATTATAGGTCACATTAAAAGTGGAAAAAGTTCTGACATGATTTATCTTTGTCTCATTCTTTTACATCACAAAAACCTGGCATTTTAACAGGGGTGTGTAGACGTTTTATATCCACTGTACATATAAAACATGAAAAAATACATACACATACACAGTTAGTTCAAACAAACGCATTCATCATTATAAAAATCCTTAGTACAAAAAAACGACCAGTGGGCCCTAAGGCATCCAAACGAAGTACTGACTGGATGCCATTCCCAACATTAGGCGCTAAACATGAAAAAGCAGATTTACCAAGCTCAGTGTTTACCAAAAGATACAGTAATGTTAACCAACCCTGTGACCAGAGGGCTGTACTACAGTACGAAGGGAGTTCAACCTATGTTTGTTAGTTGACTCTGTGTTAACTCAACTGGAGTTTGTGCGCGTTCGCCTAAAAGGGCGTGTTCTGAGTTTTTGCACAATGGCTTGTGCTTCGTATTCTTTCCAGGAAGAATGCACGTTTATATATATGAGGAGTTTAAAGAAAGTTTAACTGCTAAATCTTACACAGTGGCGGCCAACAAAGCCAGGGAGGCTTGTTGGCAGCGCATTACCGACAGAGTAAATTAGTAAGAGCAGTGTTCTAATAAAACAAAGGGCACAATGATAAACAGAGGCTGTTTATCAATCCGCGTTTTTATCCGTTCTTGTGTTCTCGTGAACCCGTTTGACATCATCTTTCATGGCCCAAGTACTGTTCCCAATCCAAAGAACGCAAGTCACCAAGAACACCTAAAATGCCCGGATGTGTTCTTGATCCGCCCTTTTTATCGAAGATGCTTGGGTTGGTGACTTGGCCAGCGAGAACGCATCTAATATCCCAGAAGTCATTTCAACATGCCAGGAGAGCCGGACAAACTTCACAGCTGTAAGTTTTTACTTTTCTTATTTCAGGTAAACGGTACCTATAAATCAGCATCTGAAAAAGAATGTAACGAGAAATGGGCATTGTATTCGCTGAATATTTGCTTATTTAAGAAATTTGCTTATTTAAGCTAATTTGTCAATTTGCTCCGACAATTCGATTTGCTAGCTAGCGTTATTCAATTCAGTGCAGTGGAGATGCTAGTTAACATTAGCTAAGTTAAGTAATTACCGGTAGAGAGGGATGGCTTTTTTAGCTTTGTAGTTGATTTTCACTTATGAAAATGTTATATCGATCATATGAATATGGCTATAGTCTCCATACAACCTTCTACCAGTCATATTGACATTCATGTTTTATTCAGGGACTGCTGAGGAGATTACAGACATGGAGGAGGGGGGAATGAGACCATTCACTGGGAAGAGGAATTCTTCCAAAACTGGATAGGAGTGAGTAGAGATTATAAAGATGATAATTTTGGCAAATATTCACTTAAATACAAAAAAGTCATCCTAGCCATGATAGTTCAGGTATGATGCACATTGTGGTAGCAGGTGGGAAATAGGCACCTACTGCTGCCAGCATTATGTAGAACACTAGTTTTCTCTTGTTTCTCATTACTAATTTTTACTCAGTAGTTTTTACAAATAAAAAAAATAGCAAATTAGAGATGGAATTGCCTAATATTTATCAGTTTTCCTTAATAGTTGCCATGTGAATTTACACTGTCCTGATGTGACTTTCAGTCTAGCCCGAAGGTTGTTGCCAGACACCTCCTGCTCATCTAGGCAATCCTCTGGATTGTCACCCTCTTCCTCGTGCTGAGGATGGTCCTTCACCTCCAACATGTTGTCCATAGAGAGACAAAGGTTGTGGAGAATGCAGCAGGCAGCAAACAGAGGACACACTTCCAGAGCCCTCAAAAAGATTCATCTCCAGCAGGTTTTCAGCATGCCAAATGTGCGCTCGATTACGCACCTTGCCTTGGGGTGGAGGCCGGTGAACCGGGCCTCAACACATCCTGGTGGTATACATAATGGTGTGGAAATGTTATACAGTTACATTTGAGTCACTGCCATCATTTAATCAGAGTCACTTTAAATGATGGCAGGTGTGTAATGGCTTCTATTTAACATTTGACAGCCACATCCCCAGTTTTAAGAGGGTGTGCACACTTATGCAACCAGGTTATTGTAAGGTTTTTATTTTTCATTTTTCCCCCTCGAAGATTTCTCGAAGATTTCTTTTTGAGATGAATCTCAAAAAGATTCATCTCCAGCAGGTTTTCAGCATGCCAAATGTGCGCTCGATTACGCACCTTGCCTTGGGGTGGAGGCCGGTGAACCGGGCCTCAACACATCCTGGTGGTATACATAATGGTGTGGAAATGTTATACAGTTACATTTGGTAATGTTGTTATTTACTGTGTTATTTAAGTGCACTACCAAGATCTGTTCTCATCATGTATAAATCTTTGATCAGTGTTGAAAATAAAGAATACTTTGTAGCAGTGGCGAACAGTGAGTACTACAGCTGGGCCTTCACCTCGGCCATCACCGCCGAGAAAAGAAATCATCGCGGAAAAAAGCAACAGTACGATGAATTGAAAGGGTTTAACAAGTGCAATCCTTTATTTAACGATGACAAGGATGTAAACAAATAGACCATAACGTCAATAACATTCTCCGCAACAAGAGATATTCTCAACATTAACTTCAGAAAACTGGAGACCATTTAGGCTACATAGTTGAAATTAAATAAACATACTCTAAAGCCAAAATCTGGAAATATAAAATTAGGTCACCCAGAATGTCACCCCGTGACGCTGCTGACACAGACACCGAGGCTCATTTCATCACCATGGACAGTGCTATGAAATCACGGCGTATTACAAATCATTCACACATTGACAAATAAATTCATGAGCATCATCAATCTACAATACAATTTCAAAATCACAATACGCCAAAAGTTACACAAAGCTGGTAATGCAAAGACTATGTTTTAAAGTTGCAATAAAGTGCAAATGCCTCTCCATGCGCAATTACGCATGGCGCAATAAATTAAAGTCACAATTATAATTTATAGGTTCTACTATACCTCCTTAATTCTCCACAGGGAAAGGGACAGACAACTGAGCATGGGGGGAATAAAAACCCTCTAAAAAGAAAAATCCAACCACACACTTCTGATACGTTTGATATATTGATTGATTGATTACACATTGAATTAAAGGCAATTTGCGCTGGGACAACCTCCGCAATAAATACAAATTCCTGAATGTCCACTTGACCAGTAATCTTAATCCCTTGAAATAATAAAGGTGTCTTATAACATAGGCCTACCTTACATGAAAACGAAGTCCATTCGTCGGTCTTTCTTTGTTAAGTGGGTGATGGCGGCGTCATAAAGTTTGTCCTTTGATTTGAGCTCCAAAAGAAGTCCCTTCTCTATCGACATCAGTGCCAAAGCTCCCAGGCGATCCTGTCCAGTACTGTTCCTGGCGTGCGTCTTGATGCGCTTCAGAGCCGAGAAAGACCGCTCCACGGAGGAGGGGGACACGGGGATGGTCAGCACCAGGCAGGTGAGGTGATACAGTTGCGGCATGCTCTCAGTCAGCTCTTTAAGAGTCAGAAAGTGCAGCAGGTCTGATGGGCTCCTTGCCTCAAAGTTTGCCATGTTGTACATGACCGTCAGTTCAGTTTTGAGCCTGGGGAGGTCAAAATGCAGCCCGTAGTTTTCCGCGAGGCTCTGAAACTCAGAGTTGGGGAAGTTTTCTCTGTATGAGGCAAACCTCTTGGGGTCCAGAAGGGCAAGGAACATGAGTTTTTCATGATTCTTGAACCTGTTCCTCAGCTGAGTGAGAATGTTGTCCAGGATTTCACTGTGCAGCTGCTGGTACGCTGCGCGCACATCTCCAACTCTCCGTGCCCTGCGCCCGCTGGGAACCCCAACTTCGCGCACAGTGTCCTCATAGATGGAGTCAAATTTGGCCTTTTCTCTCTCTGTGGTGCTGCAAAAGTCCTCGATGCTGGACAAACAGAACTGCATGTCATACTCCTTAGTCTGCAAGATCCTAAAGAGCACGTCGGAGTATGCGAACACAGAGTTGAATGTGGCGAGGAGAAAGCAGAACTCGAAGCCCGTCAGCAGTGCAGTGTATCCATCAGCGCTGTGTACAGCATCATCATCAAAATCATTGTGGTTGTCAACAATGAATTCAAAGAGCTCCAAGAGTTCTTCTCTCCGCTCATACACAGTGCAAACCAAACGTGATGAAAAGTTCCACCATGTTGGAGTCACTCTGGGCAGTCTTCGCTGGCATATTTCATCCAGGAGTTTCGTGCGTTTGGCTGACTTTGTGAAAAAGGCTGCGAGGCCACTTAGGTGGGAGAAAAAAATTGTGCACTCTTTGATTTTAGCAGCACTTTGAGACATGACGAGGTTCAGAGAGTGCGCATAACAGTGAACGAAGAGAACTTGTGGTATTTTTTGCTTTATATTAGCTTGGACCCCATTCAGTCCAGAGGCCATGACTGCAGCTCCATCGTAACACTGGGCAATTACCTTAAGGGTGCAGGCACAGTCCTCCAGAAACTCCAAAACTTGACCAGCTATGGCTTCTGCGCGCTTAACACCACTGACATCACCAAACTGGAAAAAGCGCTCCTTCACACCACCGTCAGTGGTGTAACGCAGGACATATGACATCTGAGCGGTGTTACTTACGTCAGTTGTCTCTTCTACCATAACGGAGACAAAAGCCGTGTTCCTCACCTCCTCCCTCATTGCTTCGGTCATTACATCTGCCACCGATTGAATCAGGTCATTCTGAATTTTGCTGGAGGTGCCGATGAAAACAGTGGCCGAATCCAGAATGACAGCGCAGAGGGCTGTCATACCCCGCCAAAAACTCCAGCAACTCCAAGTAGTTCCCATTATTTTCCGAATCTTTACTCTCATCATGTCCTCAAAATGCCAGCTCTTGCTTTCCAAGAAATGTGACGACATCGATGAGACGTTTCAGGATCTCTCTGTTCTGCCTGACCTTGTTGTTGTGGGCGGTAGTATGATTACGGCGCTGCTCATCTAGCTGAAGATCAACTCTTGTGTCCCCAAAAGTTTTCAAACTGACAGTTGCTTGCAGGTGTGCCGCAGAATCTTGATGTCGGTAGGCTGACTTTGTCAGATTTGTAAGACTGACAAATCCGCTGCTGACCCAGGTGGATGACTTGTCAGTTGTAAAAAGTAAACAACTCCAGCAGCACAGCCTGTTTGTTTTCCTACAGCCTGTCATCCATGGATATGGCTGATAATTTTCGGTCTTGAAATGCCTTTCCACTTTCTTAACCTTTTCTTTTATTCCAGTTCTAGATTTGGTCTTCCGTTTTTTATTATTTCAAGTTTTTCTGTGAAAGGCCGCCTTGAAAAAGGCGATGCTATCAAGCTAGCCACAACGTCACTCTCGTCTTCCGCCATTTAACTCTGCAGAGATTCGGACTTCATGAAGGCCTACGATCTTTTGTTTTTTCCCGCCCACTTGAAATCAAAGCGTGATTGGTCGATTTGCCCACACCACTCTCCACACCAAAACACATAGCTTGGCCTTCCCCGGGATTCGTGAAGTCCTAAACAATGAATGAGCCAGCTAACCGGGCCTTAATAGAGACAGACGATTCTGATTGGATAACATGTTTTCAGGACATGAACTTGACAAGTAAACTTTAGAACATATATGAGAGAAAATGTATTGTATTAAATTAAATGAGATAGAAATTAAAAAATAAAAAAACATTTTTTATTGAATACTTAATTATTAGTATTATTATTATTAAATGTATTGTTATTTTTTTTTTAGGCCTTCTCTGAAGGCGTAGAAGGCCCTGAAGGTTCCCCACTGCTTTGTAGTGAACTCAGACTTTTGGAGCCCAATGTGGGTTTGTATGTGTTGGCAACCTTGGATTTAGGTCCAGTAAATACCCCAACCAGCTACAGGCTGTCGAAACGGGGTGATGACAGCCACAGGATGCTGCAAGCAAGCAAGTTTATTTATATAGCACAATTCAGACGTCGAAGGAATTCAATGTGCTTTACAAAGTAAAATAAAATAAAAAATATATAAAAATACAATAACAAAAACAAATACTCAAATTAAAACATCAAAACAAATGAAAACATAATAATAATAAAAATACAATAAGAAATCAAAGATTAAAAAAAAGATTAAAAATGGGATAAAAACATAGGACGCTATAAGGCTAAACAGTGTGGTTAAGTTTAAGTGCTCAGTCGTAGGCACGTGAAAAGAGTAGTGTTTTTAACCTGGATTTAAAAATGGATACGTTTGGGGCACGTCTAAGATCTTCTGGTAGTTTATTCCAGTTGTGTACAGCATAAGTGCTAAACGCAGCTACTCCATGTTTAGTTTGGGCTCTGGGCTCTACTAGCTGACCTGTGTTCATGGATCTAAGAGCCCTGCTCGGTTTATATTCTTCAAACATTTCAGAAATGTATTCGGGTCCTAAACGATTCAGAGATTTATAAACTAAAAGCACCACTTTGAAATCTATTCTGTAACTGACTGGAAGCCAATGTAAAGATTTAAGAACCGGAGTGATGTGCTCTGTTCTCTTGGTCCTGGTTAACATTCTAGCAGCCGCATTCTGAGTGAGCTGCAGCTGTTTTACAGTCTTTTTCGGGAGTCCAGTTAAGAGGCCATTACCGTAGTCAACCATATTAGAGATAAAAGCATGGATGAGCTTCTCTTGGTCTTTTTGGGACACCAAGCCTTTGATTCTGGCTATATTTTTTAGATGATAGAATGCTGTTTTGGTGACCGCTTTGATATGACTGTTAAATGTGAGGTCTGAGTCTATCAGAACACCAAGATTACGCACTTGATCCCTGGTTTTAAGGGCCCGAGAATCCAGCTCTTT
>JACXGI010009319.1:0-30825 GCA_016801175.1 Esox masquinongy
GCCTGCTCCCTGACTGTACTGCTGCCGCCAGCCCGTGTACCGACTCTCTGCCCGTCCCTGACCACTCTGCCTATCGCTCGTCTGCCCCTTCGCCGCCGTTACGTTAAACGCCTTACCTCCCGTCCCTGTACACTCTACCTGCCCTTTTCCCACTCGCTCCCAGTCCGCGATTGGATCCTCACCCGTGCCCCTGACAGGACAAATAAGTGTTTCTAGTCAATCAAGCACAAAACCTTGGAAGCCTTGCCAAACTTACTGATTGCTTGAGTACCTTTGGAGCCTCCATGCCTCCTGATTCTCAAAGCCTTGGAGATCAAGTGAACCTAAAAAGACTTTAAAAGAACAATTTCAAATTGCATATTGTTCCTGTTCTGACTTCTCATAATAGTCTCAATCTGATGTGGAATGAATGTACTGAAAATGTTTAAATTAGCATTCACATTGGAGCACACAATAAAATATGGATTATTGAAGAGAAGTGTGTCGAGGTATAAATAATATAGTGAAGGTTAATATAAAATGATATTATTACGGACAGTAACGTATGTTGTAAATTTGAGCAAAGACACTTAATGAGACCTAACCATTGGTTGGAAAACCAACCACTTTGGCTCTTGGGACAGCCCAACACGTCCTTCCCAAAAGTGGGAAGGTGTTTAACCATTAATAGCACCATAATAATTGTTATCTGAGATCATAAATGATGCAGACATTGCACTTGATGGGTACAATGTATTGAAAGCAGATAGATTGGGCAAATGTGGAGGCATGGCCGATTTTAGAAAAATGTCTCTCTTCTTGTGTCTATCTATAAGCAATATTTATCACTAAAATTGATTTTTGGAAACAAGCTTTTTTACAAGATTTCTATCAAAGTGATCTTGACTGAGGCAGAACTAGCACTACAATATTTCACTAGTGTTTTTATCTCCATAACTGATAAGCATGCCCCTTAAATGAGGATAAGAGTTAAGAGTAGATCCAACTCCTGGTTTATTTCTGAAATATCTGATGCTGTTCATAAGAGAAATGTGGCATGGACATGGAAGGCTAGAAAAACACTTTCGAGCTTGGACTGGTAGACTTTTAAGACATTGAGAAACATATGTATAAAACTTAGTAGAAAAGCAAAAGAGGACTACTACTTATATATGCTATCTGACTGTAATGGATATACTTTCAAATTCTAGAAAGCAGCAAAAACCCAGAGGAGCAGTGTCCTCTCTGCACTGCCACAACAAATAGTGTTAAACTGTATAGCCATTACTGAACAAAATGCATTTGCTCATGCCTTTAACTGCCATTTTATTGCAGCATGTAATCTTTTTAAAAAAAAAAACTCAATACATATCCTAAGCAAGAGAGAAATAAATAATATAAGAATACATGGAAATCGGGTAATGATGCAAGAACATCTGATGTTAGGAGACAAGGGTTTTTGCTGAGTCTGTTTACAGATAAAGTGGTCCATGAATCTTTGCAAGCTATAGACATTAAGAAAACCACAGGGGTTGATACATTAGATCCCGGTTTGTTGGTTAGTGCTGCATAAATGATCTCTGGAGCTCTAATGCATACATTTAAACTAACATACATTTTGAGGTTTATCCCTAAAGTTTGGAAAACTGCTCATGTACTCCCATTGCATAAGGATCAGGATTGTAGTGTCTTTGATAATTATTGCCCTCTAAACTGTCATCATTTGCTAAAATCCTGGTGGCTTTGGTAAATAATCAGTTGCATTCTTTATCATCTGAAAATCACATTTTGAACATTTCAATCTGGTTTTAGACCAAGGCACAGCCCTATTATCAAAGCCTTGGATGAGAAATTAAGCAGCGCTGCTCTGTTCATTGACCAAAAAAGTTTTCTGCAAAAACCTTGGGATTTGGATAGATGAAAATATGTCCTTTAAAACATACATTACTATGTTGGTGAAGAAGCTAAAGATTAAGATGTTTTTCTTTTCTTTTATAGGAACACATCTTGTCAGTCATGACAGCACAGATAATATATTGTGCAAGTAACGTTTATAATTCTATCTTTCAACCAAGTGTTTTATTACTGGTACAAATTTTCACACCTATGTTTTGCCCCACACTCAGGGAATCCCATTCAGAGTGATCTTAAGTAAAACATTTTAGTGCTTATAAGATAACTTAAATGTATTATAAAATACATTTTTATTGTGAATTGTGTTTTTTTTATTGTGTATGCCTAATTTACATTTTTTAATGCCATAAATAAAAAATGTTGGTCCTACCTTGTGGGTAGTCCAGTGAAACTTTGGTATGGCAGTGGCCCCAACAGCTCTTATCAAATATTTACATTTATCAAATAATGAGATGTATGAAGAATCTGTGCTATCTTGATTTTTTGGCTATGTAATGTGATGTTCCTTTTATATCAGGCACAACAAATCCCATTGTAAGTACAGTGGATATAAAAAGTCTACACACCCCTGTTAAAATGCCAGGGTTTTGTGATGTAAAAGAATGAGACAAAGATAAATCATGTCAGAACTTTTTCCACTTTTAATGTGACCTATAATGTGAACAATTCAATTGAAAACCAAACTGAAATCTTTGAGGGGGAAAAATAAAAACCTTACAATAACCTGGTTGCATAAGTGTGCACACCCTCTTATAACTGGGGATGTGGCAGTGTTCAGAATTAACCAATCATATTGAAACTCATGTTAAATAGAAGTCATTACACACCTGCCATCATTTAAAGTGACTCTGATTAATCACAAATAAAGTTTAGCTGTTCTAGTAGGATTTTCCTGACATTTTCTTAGTTGCATCTCAGAGCAAAAGCCATGGTCCGCAGTGAGCTTCCAAAGCATCAGAGGGATCTCATTGTTGAAAGATATCAGTCAAGAGAAGGGTACAAAATAATTTCCAAAGCATTAGATATACCATGGAACGCAGTGAAGACAGTCATCTTCAAGTGGAGAAAATATGGCACTATAAAATATGGCATTACCAAGAACTGGACGTCCCTCCAAAATTGATGAAAAGACGAGAAGAAAACTGGTCAGGGAGGCTCCCAAGAGGCCTACAGCAACATTAAAGGAACTGAAGGAATTTCTGGCAAGTACTGGCTGTGTGCTACATGTGACAACAATCTCCCGTATTCTTCATATGAATGGGCTATGGGGTAGGGTGGCAAGACGGAAGCCTTTTCTTACAAAGAAAATCATCAAAGCCTGGCTGAAGTTCGCAAAAACAAACATAACGTCCCCCAAAAGCATGTGGGAACATGTGTTATGGTCTGATGAAACCAAGGTTGAACTTTTTGGCCATAATTCCAAAAGGTATTTTTGGCGCAAAAATAACACTGCACATCACCCAAAGAACACCATACCCACAGTGAAGCATGGTGGTGGCAGCATCATGCTTTGGGGCTGTTTTTCTTCAGCTGGAACCGGGGCCTTAGTCAGGGTGGAGAGAATTATGAACAGTTCCAAATACCAGGCAGTTTTGGCACAAAACCTTCAGGCGTCCGTTAGAAAGCTGAAGATGAAGAGGAAGTTCACCTTTCAGCACGACAACGACCCAAAGCACACATGCAAATCCACAAAAGCATGGCTTCACCAGAAGAAGATTAACGTTTTGGAATGGCCCAGCCAGAGCCCAGACCTAAATCCAATTGAACATCTGTGGGGTATTTTGAAGAGGGCTGTGCACAGGAGATGTCCTTGCAATCTGACTGATTTGGAGCGCTTTTGCAAATAAGAGTGGGCAAATATTGCCACGTCAAGATGTGCCCTGCTAATAGACTCCTACCCAAAAAGACTGAGTGCTGTAATAAAATCAAAAGGTGCTTCAACAAAGTATTAGTTTAAGGGTGTGCACACTTATGCAACCAGGTTATTGAGTTTTTTATTTTTCCCCCTCAATGATTTCAGTTTGTTTTTCAATTGAATTGTTCACGTTATAGGTCACATTAAAGGTGGAAAAAGTTCTGACATGATTTATCTTTGTCTCATTCTTTTACATCACAAGAACCTGGCATTAAAACAGGGGTGTGTAGACTTTTTATATCCACTGTATGTAGGCACATGGATTTTGTCATTCCATTTGTATCTTTGACATTGCCTATATGCATGTCTCCACCCTAAAATTTTAAATGGATGTAATCAGGACACAGATTTACATATTTTTTATATAGGTACCCTCAATCACAGAGAGGTTCTACAGGCCTTTTAATGGAGAGAGGGATGGAAAAATATGTCAAAAAATGTCCATGGATTAAACAGTACAGCCAGCTAAAATGTCTGAGCACTCATGGGAAAAATCACTTCCACTTCAACAATAGTGCTTGTTTGCAAAGACTACATGCACCTACAGATGAACCGAGTAGGTTACAAATATATTATGGTGATTGTTGATCATTTCCTTCTGTTTGCTCAAGCCTACCCCACAAAGAACAAACACAGCCAAGGGTATGTTCAGGGATTTCCTCCCTTGTGGATAGCCCTCAGTTATATCTATAACCCTGAAGGTCAGCCAACTACACAGTCTATGAACTTTACATGACTATAACCGTCCTAATAATCAATAGTAATGCATACACTCTGTACCTCAGAGTGTTTCTAACTATACAATAGTGTTGACATTTAATATGTATTTAAAATACATCCATTCATGGGTAACTCGTAAGAAGTTCCTTACTTGAGAATTTTCAAATGGATTCTATTAGTAGCATACAACCCAACAGAGATAGAAGACCCAGGCAAATGTTCACTTACTAGCCATTAGGTCAGCCTTCACTACAGCCACTTCTATAACACCAATGGAGCCTACACCTTATTTACCCAGCATGGGGACACCTTTTCAGTCCAAATTATGACACCAACTCACACTCTATGGACATATCAAGCATGCCATACATACACTCACTTTTCACATGCGTATTTAGTTAAATGGGAAACATATAGGTATACAGATATTTGAAGGTATTTGCAAATTAACTGAATAATGTGTTTTTTATTTAATCAGGCAAGTTTATTAGGAACCAATTGTTATTTACTGCAACAACCTGGGGGGGAGTTATTATTAAGTTATTGAATCTCAAAATTGCATCCCGGTTGCAAACAGCACGCTCTGTTCAAATAGTGTGAAATTTTTACATAAAAATTACAAAGATAAATGACTTTTTCTGTCATTATTACTTTTAAATCTGTTACTATGTTGCAGTGGGTATGCTGCTAGGATGCTGCTAGGATAGCCCAATCTTGTGCTAAGTGCATGAAACCTCATATGGTGTGACACTACATCATATTGTATGACAGGTTTTGTTTGTCACTTCATATGATCCATTCATCACACCATTTGATATGAACTGTATTTTCCTACACACAGAATAATTATTAATTTGAGCTAACAATTTATTCTTGTATTTTATAACTAATAGCTAAGCTTAATGTATGTTTACTGTTGTTCACTGCATTTTTTATCATCACAATTAAGTTCTGTAAAAGTCTGTAAAATATCAGAACCCAAGCCATGCAGTCAGTTTGCCACTCTTTTGAAGTACGACTGGCTTATGTATAATAAAATGTGAACACACAGATACAAAAACTTCAGCTGATATAGCAAGAAAGATATCATTAGCTTGTGATATTCAATTGTTGTTTAACTCATTTACTTAAATGAACTTACGCCCTGTATTTAATGAATGTTTTAAATGTTTATGAAAGCAGAAATAACCTCACTCAAATAACCTAACCTTGTTTATATTACTGATTTACTTCAGGTTAATAATCAATACTTACCAGTAGTTAATATTCAGCAGACTTAACTGTAAACAATTACTTGTGATACTATTCTTTATTAGTGTGTTCCTCACTAGAAATGTGGTTCTTCACTAGTCCTGTGTCCAATAACCAAGTGCTGTAAAATGTTTAGTGTTTGTTCTTAAACAGTTTTTGTTTCAATGTTAAATGCATACAATACAAGTTTTTGCATTGACAAATTGTTGTGTGGTGTGGTTCATCCTATGTTGTGACATTATATAATTTGGTGTGACATTCAGAATTGTGACCAAAAAAGGCTTTGTTAGTGATAAATCATAGAAATCTCAATGGAACACATAAAATAGCATCAGCAAGAGACAAGCATTTTGTTAGATTTATAACAGGATTTGTCAGAATTAATCTAAAATATACTGAAAGATTGAGAACAGACGTCTGACTTTGCGTGATGATTAAGAAAAATAATACAAAATGTAATGAATTTTCACAAAGAAATGCTGGATGTCAAGATAGTAATGATAAAGAATTAGGATAAAGTGAGTTTCTCAAGAAAAGTATACCCCATTTTCATTTTATATACAATCACTTTTATGTCACACTACTGTACATGACAATTATAGGCACTAATACAACAAACTGGTGAATAAATTTTACAATACAAAATCTTAAAGACTACGTATAAGAGTCAGTATAACAAAACTCCATAATTTTCATGCCTAATATTTGAAGTAAAAAACTGTTTTTCAGGCATGTCAACCACCCAAATACAGAAGAAAAGTGAAAAAACAAATATGTATACCTGTATAAATCGTCTCACTCTCCAGATCTGGTAATTGGGCCTTAGTTTGCCCCCCACTGACCTAAAACCACTATTTAAATCTTAATTTCAAGCCATAGTGTATGCTGACATTGCTGATAGCAACTTCATTGAATGAAATGGAATTTCTTATTCCAGGTTTGTTTGGTTTTCTCAACCAGCTATATCCTAAAGGGGATATCCTGAAGTTGCTCCCACCTTTCGGATGTTAGCACATTAAAACTAACCCTCCACTTTTTTTGCTTTCAGTTTAGGTCGATCTGCTTGCAAAAGCTGTACAAGACAAAGATCTTGTTATAGGCAATTTAAAGGGCACAATGATTCTCTACAATTTTTCGTGGATATTTTCTCACTCGAGCAGAAATTGAGTGTAACTGCGTAAAATTTTAGCAACCAGGAAATTGCCAATGGAATTTTGTTTGCCCCTGCTTTTGATGACATACATTCATCCTTTATAACCGCCGACACTGTGCAATATAGGAAATAGATTTGGCAGTTCTGTTACAAGGTTGCTATGGTGTTAATGTTGAACATAGTGTAACAGGCAGTGGAGATAGACAGGGAGAGAAAAGGCATTGTGTGTGTCCACTTTGCCATTCCTCATGTTTCATTATAAAAACATCTGGGCTATCAATGAGCCGTGAAGCCATTAACAAGCATGGGGGAGACAAGGGGTTATTGAGACGAGGGGTAAGATGACTGAGGAAGGAAGAGAGGAAAAACAGGAGATAGATGGAGGACAAGAAGCAGCGGGAAGTTAGAAATAGAAAGAGAGGGGTGATTGAACTGCATTCATCCCAATTAGTCCCTGCAGGGGTTGCAGTGGAGGACAGAGGCAGTGTCCACCCCCATTAACAGTGTTTACTGACACACTAGCTGGTTACAGATAGGGGAACAACACTGATAATCCAGCCAGTGCACTATACCACACACACATACACACACGCACACAAACCACACATACGAATCCGCAAATCAACACACACTCTTGAATCCGCAAATCCACACACAGTCTTGAATCCACAAATGCACACACAAGTGCACATGCAGGCATACAAACAAACACAAATCGCGAAGAAACAAGAGCCCTACTCCCCATCCAAAAACCACACACGTGCCCCCTAAAACATATCTGGTGCAGTGTACATGAAAAAAGTGATCCCTCCCTCCGTTCCCTGGCAGCATGTGAGTGTGACCGTGACAGAGACTGAAGACTGAAAGGCAGATTTCATATCTCCCATTGTGAATCCTCTTCATCCTACCCTTCCTCCCCTCCCTTCCCTCCCTGTCTCTGTCACTGTGTGCTGATAATGGAAGTCATTACGCTGGCTCCATGTCTTCAGTGGGGTATAGGCTCCAGCACGAGTTGAGAAAAGAGGGGTCTGTGTGTGCGTGTGCATGTGGGTGTGTTTGTGTGTGTGTGTGCGTGTGTGTGTGTATGTGTGTGTGGACAGACAGGCTCCATCTGCAGCTGGCAGCATGCTGATGTGCATACATACACTGTCACTGCCTTACATGGTCCAGGACACCACTCCAGAAGGCCTGTACACTGTCACAGAGAGTAGGAGGAATATTTAATGTTGCTGTTTGGGTGAGGGTGGATGTTTTACACGGAGACACAGACAGCCTAATGGTACAGCAGGGCACAAATATTGTTGGGTTTTAGACTTTGTTATTCCATTGACACTGATGAAGCCCAAATGGGAGCAAAGCATTAGTCTACCCCATGTCCAAAACTGAGAGGCAAGTCACTGAATGTCTGTGAAGATTAAAGAGAGAAGGTTGAGCCTTCTCTCTTTAACCTCATGATCATTCCATATTGCACATGTTCTATGGTTTAAGAGGGATTTGGTTGAATTCAATTCCTGGTGATACAGGATTTGATTTGAGCTGTCTTTGGGCTGAGCTGCACTCCTGGCCTTTTAAGACAAAGCTACTATACTTACTAGATTATACACTCTCGTACAGACTGTATTTCATACAACAGGAGTGAGAAAAGAGAATATGATAACTGCCAGAGCTCTCATTGTAAGGGAACAGAGACATTTGAGAGAGGAAGAACAAGAGAGACAAATAGAAAAAATAAGAGAGAGAGAGAAAATAAAGAAAATAAGAAAGAGAAGGCAAACTGGATGCAGGAAGAAGACAACACATCTTGACACAAAAACACAGATGGTAAGGTAAAGACAGAGAAGCAGATGGATATACGAACACTGATAGATAGAGGCTGAGAGAAAATGAGACGTGGAAACAGAGGAACGGAGATAGACATGAGAATGGATACGGCAAATAGATAGAGTATACAGGTGAACAGAGACTGAAAGTGATACTATCATCTATAGAACACCTAATAAAGCACAACACAAATTAGCGGTGTTGGGAGAAATGCACTGCAAATAGCGTGTTACAGTGATATTACTTCTCACGCTATTGAGGAATATAACAGGGTACTCTTACAAATTTAGTAATATTATTGTTACTGATCAAAGATTTTCAGGAAAACTTTTATGTTTTTCTCTTTCCCATAGATATCGATTGAATAAGTTTGTGCACAATATTTAAGAAATCTTCTGCCTTCCTAGTTCCTATTTACCCAACCAATTTGGAGAGTGGACAAAATAAATTGATTAATTGTGTTCAGCTTTTATCATGCTATGTGTATATCAGAATATTATAGTAAAGTTTGAACTTATTGCTTATAACTGTCAAGAGAGGACCGCAAAACCTATATATATATAAATTGACAGAAAAAAGTTAGGCAAGTGCCACAGTCCATATATGTCATATACCGCTATTGTTATTTCAATATTCTTGTTGGTAAATTTAGCAGAAATACAATCACCATGTTCAAGGTCAAGACATCTCAATAAAAATATATCACAGTAAAGGAAACATTTATTTGCCAACCAAATTAAATAACAAATCAGTGCAAAGTGAGATACGCAAGATATTTGTTGCACAGAATTTCATAATTTTGATAATACAGGCCTACACATTATATTGTAGTTTTATTTCAAATTTCATCATGCCTTTTCATGTTTTAAAATGATTACACATTGATAACCTTTTACCCAACAACACAAAGACATGTCTATTTTATTGAATATGGTTATGTAATGATTTCTGCTGTAAAAAAAGTAATAAATCTGAAAGCAAATGTTTATATTATGAGCACCACTAGGCTACCAAAAGAAAAACCACTGGAAATAACGTGTGTGAGACATGGCTGTTGATGCTGAATAGACTGCGGTGTAGCCTGCCTGATCTGGAATTAACCTATCCTCCTCTGACTATTCTAAAGAACAATTGTAGCCTAGGTCAAACAATTTCTGACAGTTACTGATTTGGCTTTTGTCACACATTCTTTGTACCAATCTTTTTTCTGGGTAGGGTAATCCAGTTGGGCTAAAGGGCAGCCTAATGAGGATTGACGGCCACTCAATATTTTATACATTTATGATATCAGCTATTATATTTATTTTTTAACTGCGGGCCCATAAAAACATATTCACTCCCTCTGCGTTGAGACCTTGGGTCTGCGTCTGGTTTAGCCTAAGTTCAAAGGTACATCTAAAAGTAATAAAGTACTTTACCAAAGACTAATAAGTAGATTAGGTATTTACCTTTTAAATTAGTAATGAGTAACATATAATGTATAATTTTTTTTAATAATGCAAATAAAATACAAGAAAAACAGAATAAAAAGGAGAAAAGGGTAGTGTCCAGTAGCAAAACAATTGATTAAACAAAGTTTAATAAAATAAATAAATAACCACTAAAATAAATAAAAACACAATAGGGGAGAAGACGTGAAACCATTCAAAACCAACAGAGCCTTGGGACTTGTGTTAAACTTAGGTGTTCAATGTCTGACTACATTGACTATAAAAAGAACAGCCAACCATTGAAGGATACACAGGGAATCTGAGAAATTATTGGAGGATATAGTTTAAATTTGAGGTAATTTAGCAGACGCTCTGATCCAGTGCGTTCATTTTCATGCTTTTTTGTATTTTTCAAATACTATAAGCCCAGCTCTTTCTGACCTGTCCCATCCTCTGAGACAAGCCTGTCGGAAGAGAGACACCTAGTGGAGCTACACAACAGCACAGAGCGTGAAACATCCACAGAGCACCATCCAGGCTCCGTTGGACATTAGACAGACCTATTCCTGGCTCCCAAGCCCAGAGCCAGCCCCTCTCCATCTCAAGCCTCACCGCTGTACTCATCAGAGCTTTCAGAAGGACCTTCCAATGAAGCCACATTAATCAAATTGAGCAACTAACTACCGCAATTACTGGTGTGATTCACACATCTCCTGCTATCAGTATCAAACGTGTTCCAAGAGAATACGCTTTTGGGGGAGGGCAGAATGAAGAAGAGAATGGAGAACATTTTTTTTTATGGATGAAGTGCCAGACGCTGCTGGGTTTCTCATGTAGTTCGTTGTGTCCAGTTTGGGCAGTGTTTCAGGGGGCAAAACTGGTGACAGATAATAATATACCACAGGGGACAACATATAACATAAAAAAAACAATCAAAAAAAATAATACAAATACATTAAATGGAAGTATTTGTTCCATCCTGTAAAACAACATCTGCTGTATATGTGAATTCATGAGACCTACATGTTTCACAGACATTTACCTTCCAATCTACTCTGGCAACAAAAGGCTGAAAGACATCCAGTTTTCCCATTGTGCAATATCTGTCATGTCCCTCATTAAAACCTGGTCTGGTTGAGCTCCTCAATGGTTTGCTTTGATAAAGGCGGACAAGGTGGTATTACGCTGGCAGATCCCAATCACTTATCAGAAGGGTAGCAGTCGATCTATCACCCTGTTATCTAGGCTAAAATATATTACCTGGAGCCCAGTCAGACGGCCCAGGTACGTTTGTGTGTGCGTGAGTTTGGGTCTGTGTGTGCGTTGATGATGGGGATGTGGCAGGCCCATAGATAGTGGGGTCCGCTGTCATCCAGCCCTACTGATTAATGAGCAGCCTGGCCTACTGTTTAATGTGTTTAATATGGGCCGCTGACGAGGCCGCCTCACTGAAGACAGTACCCAAACATCTCTCTCTGGCTGATGGACTGATGATGAAGTCACTGGCGCAGGCTGACACACGAATGCATGCAGGCGTGCTTGCAGACACACACATATGCATTCTCACACACACACACACACACACACACACACACACACACACACACACACACACACACACACCCCTTGGTATTGCTATACTTGTGAGGATACAAGTGATTACAATTAAATATTTTCCCTAAAACTAACACTAACATTAATCTTAACCTGAACCCTCAATATCCTAATCCTAACCCCTATATCTAAACCTAACATTAACTCCTAACGTTAGACCTTGCCCTTATACCCCTTGAACCCTAATTTGAACGTTAACCCTACTGCTTTTTTAGCAAAATGTTTTAATCCCTTTTCTTCTGCATTTTCTATCTTTCCCAAATTCATGTTAGTCAATTGTATGTGTGGACCTTTCGCGTTGGAAAAACATGTCTGGGGAAGATGGCATGTCTGTGTAGTGGCAAACCTCCTTGATCGGAATCCGGGCTAAGCTATTCTACTTGGGAGAACAGTTAGCTTTACGGGCGCACAAGCTGTCTGAGGCAGTTGCTAGAATGCGATGAGACCCACAAATCCTCCCTGGCTATGTTGGCCAATTTGCACCTCCCTTGAGGCTTCCCAGCTACTACCAACTTCCTTTCCACACTGCAAGCTGCCCAAGTCCCTCGATAGCTTTTGTCCTATGTAGGCTTGCCATCTGGCCGCTCACAGCCAGCCTGTGTACGTGGCATAGGCTGCCGGACACCAGCAGCACAATCCTGCACTGATATCCCAGGCCGTGAAATACAACACAAGGGGCTTGTATTTCAGCACTAGTGTACTGGACACTCACGCATGGGGTACCATGCACCCATCAGCTTGAACCACGGAAATAAAATGTGTTACCACTAATTTATTGGATTAGCCTGACAATAATTTTCATGCATCTAATTGGCCTATTTCTAAGTGGCAGGGGGCAGTTCGTCACTTCCTAATTAAGTTTTTAAAAGTTAGGTGAATCAGGTTTGTCTCCGATATGGAGAGCATTTTTTCAAGGCTTATACGTACAGTGCATATGAGCCTGAGACCTACAGTACCATTTAAAGTTGGCCTAAAGTTGGGAGGGATCATTCCTAGTGTGAAGAATTGGTCATTTCTGTCCAAAAGTAGGCAATAAAGGTTAGTTGTCGATCTTAGTGTTGAGTTCAACCACTCGATCAAGATCACAGATTTATTATGACTAAACAGGAAGAGGCTCAGGGGACATGTTTACAGTATCCCACTACTATAGAGTACATGTCACTACTGTTGTTTGTGAAAATAATTTGGTATACATTTCTTCTCACCTCTGACGTAGCCCGTTTGCACTATTGTTACTTCTGACCTGTCCCATGAACCCTATAACGTTTAAGCACATCCTTTGGAAGCTACTACTATTTGTCTTTTGAATTTAGCCCATCAAAATACTACATGGGGTGGCATCAAATTGAGCGGCATGTCTGACTTTTGATCATGAAAAGGAACAATTTAAATACATCCAGACTAGCTTGAGCCAGCCACTTCATACATCCAGACTAGCTTGAGCCAGCCACTTCATACATCCAGACTAGCTTGAGCCAGCCACTTCATACATCCAGACTAGCTTGAGCCAGCCACTTCATACATCCAGACTAGCTTGAGCCAGCCACTTCATACATCCAGACTAGCTTGAGCCAGCCACTTCATACATCCAGACTAGCTTGAGCCAGCCACTTCATATTTCCAGACTAGCTTGAGCCAGCCACTTCATACTTCCAGACGAGCTTGAGCCAGCCATTTCATACATCCAGACTAGCTTGAGCCAGCCACTTCAGACATCCAGACTAGCTTGAGCCAGCCACTTCATACTTCCAAGTAATAGCCCACCACTGGGTCAGTCCTAATGAGTACTGGTGGCATTGGGGGGCCAATACCCATCTAATGGACCACTGTGAACCAGCAAAATGTAATGATCTACTTACGTGGAAAACGTCTCACCAAATGTCACTTTTTCCTTTTATTCATAGTGTACAATATAACAATGTAATGCATGTTTAAAAAGAAACAATATGATTATGAAATGTAAAAGAATTGATACTAAGAAGTTGAAATGAGTCAGTCATAAAACGTGACGAGGGAGAAAAGCTGTAACGTGCAACTTTGTGCGCCCTGTGTAGGCAGGTGATAATGTAGTACTGACACAATCATAATCAGTGATGTCTTACTAGATGCTAAAGCCTAACGTGCTTGCTTGCCATCAGACATAGAAAAGTTGACATCAGGAGAAAATGGCTTGCTGCCCCAAAGGCTTCAACAGTGAGGCAGCCTTCTGAAGAGGGCCGAGAGGAAGTTCCTGATCAGCCATTGGGCTAGACAACCGCAGCATGCCCATGCTAGCCATACAGCTAATGATGTTGCTTGTTACAAAGCACTTCATACTTACACCTGTGGACAAGGACACTGACAAGTGGATAACTGTTTTCTGTGAATGAAACACACCATTCTGGAAGCCCTCCCAAGCTTGCTTACTTTCGCTGTCTCCACTGCTCCATTGTGCGGGAGAAATTGTTCGCTACGCCGTAAACGCTTTTTTTTCAGACCACAGACATCAGCTCCTTGTGCACAAGGCTCAGTTAGGGCAGCTGGGCTTCCGGAGAGATCTTACCCATAAGTGCAGAAGTGGAAAGACATTGTCCTGATGAAATTGAATACCCAGAGTCATGGCATTCACCAGTACTAATGGTGAGTAGCTTTCCTGGCAGTGGTTTAAATGTATTCCTCGCTATTAACAAAGTTGATGAAAAGCACTTTCTTTGTAGGTTGGTTACTACGATAAACAGATACTCATCTGGAAGTTCCAAGTTCATCAGCACTCATCTCGGTCATGTAGATGTCCAATAACTAATATTGGGACTGTACCCTAGTTGTGGTTGAAGATGTGGTGAGCCAAGCTATATTTTGTTTTATTTGTGCACACCACACTTGGTTCCATGTTTTAACTGAGTGCATCAGCATTGCTATGAGGCATATCGACACTGGTGAAGAGGGTATGTGCTTGGGGGTTTGTGTTAGTATCTTGTAAGCAAAAGCCTGCTCCATGTAGATCAAATGGCTGTTGTGTTTAAGAATACATCAACATTCATAAACACAAGTTTATTTTTCCATCCCTCTCCTAACCGTTACCCAGAAATCCTTGTTTCCTAATCTCTAGCCGTAAACCATTACCCTAACCTTAAACATAACCCTACCAGAATCTCAATACCATCATTTTTAGGCATAAATTGAATGTACTAATAACACCCTAATCCTAACTGGTAATGGGTAAATCTGAAAGTCCCCCAATTGTAAAACTATGCCCAAATGTAAGTTTTCATAAATCTAAACCATGACCAGAAAGCCATATTTATCCTAATTGGCACCAGCCAAAAAGACATTGAGGGAATCGCTTTTTCAGGTTGACATAAACGTGGATCGCACACACACACAAACACACACACACACACACACAACACACACACACACACACAGACACGCACAGACAGACAAATTCCCTCTCTTCTTTCCCACCAATCAAGAAAAAAGATGCAGGGAGCATTTAAAGAGAAAAGTACAGCAGTTTCCTCTTTACTTCTTTTCTTTAATGTCTCTAAAGAAGCTAACTGGACATCCATTTCTTTAGCTTCCTCAAGTTCACAACACACCCATACACACTCAGGCTTGGGTTTGAACCGTTAACTCCTATCTGGTGTGCTGTGAACCAGACTCTTGTGCTCTAGACATAAAGGGACGTTGAGGCCAATCATGGTACTCTGTGTGGCTGTCTGTGCAGGGGCAGTTGTGGGGGTGAGGTGGGTGGTGCTTGGTGTATTTCAGGAAGCTTGAGTGCTGTAATAGGGGACAATCACACTTTTCTATCTACAAACATGCCCTCTCTGCAATCCTTAATATGATGGACATGTCAACTGGTACATTTCTGTCATCACAATACTCTCTCTTCCATTCTTTTCTTCTCTTACTTCCCTCTTTTTCGCTCCTTTTCTCTTCATGTCTCTCCATTTTCCCCTGCTCCTCTCCTCCTACCTGTTAAGTCTCTCACTTTCTGCCTCCCTCCCTCTCTTTTCTTTCTTTCTCTCTTGCACCCACCTGATAATTTTCACTTCTCTCTCTCTCTGTTTCAGCCCTCCCACTCTCTCCCAGCACATTTTTATCTCTCCTCTCTTTTTTCCCATCTATCACCTCCTCTGCAATGTTCTCGTTTAATCATCCCCTCCAGAAATATGTTCACCTCCTAACAACTGGGATCCTGTTCGATCATGTGGTGCTGTTATAGATATCATGGCTGCCAGTATTAGCTAGTTATAAACACTTAACCTCATCGACCAGAAAGAAAAGGTCAATGACCAGTCACAATTCACAAACAATTTTTTTCTGTTCTTGACCAGTGTGGAACACTAAGCTGCCAATGTGAGAAACCTGATGGGGTTGGGTAGCAAACCGCAACACATGTGATGTTCTTTTGTCTTGGTATATCATTATGTGCTACATGTTGTTTGATGCATGTTCTATTGTTTCAACATCACTTAGCCTGTATCATCTCATGTGCATTTCAGGGTGAAAATATTATATTTGAAATATAGATTGGATCTGTCAGTGGCTCAGGTTGGTCTGGCATATTGTGGTGGTGGGTGGGGGGATGGGTAGCAAATTCTCTTCATGTTCCAGGAGGTGACATTAACCCCTGTAAAGCCAGGAGGCGACATTTACCCTCATAATGCCAGGAGGTGACATTAACCCCAGTAAAGCCAGGATGTGACATTACCTCTCGTAAAACCAGGAGGTAACATTAACCCTCATTACGCCAGGAGGTGACATTACCCCCTGTAAAGCCAGGAGGTGTCATTACCTCTCATAAATTCAGGACGTGAAATTAACCTTCATAACGCCAGGAGGTGACATTAACCCTCATTACGCCAGGAGGTGAGATTACCCCCTGTAAAGCCAAGAGGTGACATTAACCCCCATAAAGCCAGGAGGTAACATTAACCCCCATAAAGCCAGGAGGTGACATTACCTCTCATAAACCCAGGAGGTGACATTAACCCCCAATAAAGCCAGGAGGTGACATTACTTCTCATAAAGCCAGGAGGTGACATTAACTCCCATAAAGCCAGGAGGTGACATTACCTCTCATAAACCCAGGAGGTGACATTAACCCCCAATAAAGCCAGGATGTGACATTAACCCCAATAAAGTCAGGAGGTAACATTAAGCACCAATGAATTCAGGAGGTAACATTAACCCTCAAAACACCAGCGGGTGACATTGACCCTCATAAAGCCAGGAGGTGACATTAACCCTTGCAAAGCCAGGAGGTGACATTAACCCTCAAAACACCAGAAGGTGACATTACCTCTCATAAAGCCAGGAGGTGACATTAACCCTTGTAAAGCCAGGAGGTGACATTAACCCTCAAAACACCAGAAGGTGACTTATCCCTCATAAAGCCAGGAGGTGACATTAACACTTGTAAAGCCAGGAGGTGACATTAACCCTCAAAACAACAGAAGGTGACATTAACCCTCATAAAGCCAGGAGGTGACATTAACCTTTGTAAAGCCAGGAGGTAACATTAACCCTTGTAAAGCCAGGAGGTGACATTAACACTCAAAACACCAAAAGGTGACATTACCCCTCATGACTACAGGGAACTGGTTTTGTACTTATGCGTCAACAGATATTACTTTTCAAACGCAACAAATTTGAGGGGGTTTCCCATTAATTAACAAAAGGAATGATAAAAAAGCCAGATCTATTAGCTGTGGTTTTGTGTTACAAGAAGGACCATCCTGACTGCCTTAACCCTTCCTGGTTACCTGTTCTATTGTACCTATTTACGTCGCCAGTGACCTATGACCCCAACATGTAGCCGTGTACTAACCATTCAAAGCGAGGAAGTGGCGATAAACCTGTTTAAGCAAGTGCTAACTGCTTTCTGAGTCACCCATGTGTGTGGGCTGGCCTGGAAATGTCATTTGTCAGGTGGTGCCCTAGTATGGCTCAGATGGCGTATGTGTGTGTAACTCTCCGAGAGCCAGGTACTGAGCAGGTGGTTGAGAAAGAAGGGAGAGACGGGCCTAGCCTTAGCAGCTCAGTTCCACCAGACTCCAAGTAATAACACATTAGGTATGTGTGCACTGTGGTGCTCTTGCCTGCAGCTGGTTAGCTGGGGTCTGGGTTAAGTTTACATGACGGACAGAATCCTAATGATCCTATGCCGAGGCCTCCTTCAGAACTGTGGCTTTATGTAATACATATGGATCAGATTTTTTAATTATCTCCAAGTCACGATACACTTCACCAACGCTACTGCCTGCATGCCCGAGAGAGAGAGAGAGAGAGAGAGAGGAAAAGAGAATGAGAAAAGACAATGCGTTGTTGCTACTACCACAGCCCCCTTCCCTTCCTTTCACCAGGCTTCCAGATCCTATCTGTTCATTTACACGCGTGCACGTGTAAGCACACACATGGGCAAACACACACACACTCAAGTGCATCATGCGCATACACACACACCCATCACAGATGCACATTACTGTATGCATAGGGATGAGAACACACCAGTAGACAGACACAAAACATGCAGAAAATATTTCATGGCGAACAAGTACAGAGAAAATGCTAAATTATTAAAAACAACTGATCCAATACATATAACCTCTTCACAATATATTGAAAATATATTGTTTTATCAACATGAACAGACCTCGTGTTTTAATTTCATCTACTAGTTATTGCAGAAATATTCCTCCGTAGTAGGAATTGCAAACTGGTCATGTTTTTGCAGCTTTAAAAGGATTCTAAGGTTGATTTGTCCTAATGAAAAATGTATCAGCCGCTACAAAATATGTCCATTCATTATAATCCACATAACAATTCACTTTTCCTGTTGATGCAGGATTATTTTCCCGCTGTAGCAAATGTAGACACGCACAGCATCGGTACAGCGCGCACACACACACACACACACACACACACAATCACACTTCAGGGCTATAGGACTGTACATATACATACAATACCGGAAGTGCAATTTTTTGTGCTGGCTCCCAGGTGATGTATCATCACAATAATTACTGTCAGGCCCCAGAATGAAGGTGTTCTGTTGGTTTACAGAGGAGTAGAAGGAAGGGAATACCACTGTAATACTCTGGTAATTATGCAGCCTTAATGGAGACTGTGTCTAGTGAGAGTCTAATGAGCTTACTGAAGTCTACCATTGAGATTTGATTCCTGGGGAAAAAAAAATAGGTTGTGTTTGCTAGGAGGGGGCCAATGGAGGTGAGCTTGTCTCTATAGATGTGTACTTAATTGACAGGGAACCAACGTGCAGAGAAATCCCCAAGAGCAATTATTAATAATGAAAGAAGCAGAAATATTTATACATAGAAAATCCTGATCTGGCTCCTTTCATTTCTACTGTCACCTGTCGAGGAAGCGGTGTGTGTCTGATCACATTTCTCCAGCTGCAGTCTGGGCTTCAGTTTTCTTCTGTCTTTCCCCTTGTCTCTTTTTACCTTAATATGTAGAATGGAATGAAACTGACCACCGCACCAGAAGAAATGGAGATGTGTGTCTCAGGCAAGCAGTACATGGAGGAGCTGACATGAGAGGAGTAGGAGAGAGAGAGAAGCGGGGAATGGAGGGAAGCTGAGAAACACTTAACCTGAAGGGCTTGCAAATGAACATGACCTCTGAGGGTGTGCTGACTGGAAGACAAGTGTGTGTCAGTGTGTGTGTGTGTTTGCGTATATTGGAATGTTTGTGTTGGTGGTGGGTGGTTAGGTGTGTGGGTAGATGGATAAATTGGTGTGCCACTGTATTATGTGTGTGTGTGTGTGTGTGTGTGTGTGTGTGTGTGAGAGAGAGAGAGAGAGAGTGTGAGAGAGAGTGGGTATTTCTGTTTTGTGTGTGTGTGTGTGTGTGTGTGTGTGTGAGAGAGAGAGAGAAAGTAAGAGGGAATGACTGTGTAGGTTTTCCAGTGTGTGTTAGTGCACGTGTGTTGAGACAAAACTGCAAGTGTTTGTGTAGGACGATAAACAGAAAGCTGAGTATTTGAAGTATTCAATTTTCAAAGTTCCAAACAAATTTTAGCCAATATGTATGTCTACTTACACTTCTTGTAATATTTTTGTGTGAGATTAAGTCTCTACCAACACATTTTGCAAATACATTTGAGAAATATGTCACATTTCTACCAACACAATATACCTGTAAACAATATTTTCTGTAATTTGTTGGATTACTGAGCAAATGTCTGGGCTTCTGACAGGAAACTCCTCTGCTTTTTTACTTCTTTACAGTAGTTAAGCCTATCTTTTTAATACACCGATGAGCCAAAACATTATGACCACTCACAGGTGAAGCGAATAACATTGATCATCTCCTAACAAGGGCAACATGTCAAGGTCTGGGTATATTAGATGGTAAGTGAACAATCAGATCTCGTAGTCAAAGTGCTGGATGCAGGAGAAATGAGCAGGAGTAAAGACCTGAGCGATTTTGACAAGAGCCAATTTGATATGGCCAGACAACTGGGTCAGAGCATCTCTGAAACGGCAAGGCTTGTGGGGTGCTCCCAGTCAGCAGCGGTGAGTACCTACTGACAGTGGTCCGAGGAGGGACAAACCACAAACCGATGACAGGGAGTTGGGCGTCCAAGGCTTATCGATGAGCAAGGGCAACAAAGGCTATCCTGTCTGATCCAAATCGACAGAAGGTCTACTGTGGCACAAGCCCCATACGCACCCTGCTGCATATGGGGCTGCGTAGCTGCAGACCGGTCAGAGTGTCTATGATGACTCCACTGCCTACAATGATCGCACAAGCATCGGAACTGGACCTTGGAGCAGTGGAAGAAATTTGCCTGGTCTGATGAGTCCTGTTTTTTTTATATCACATAGACGGTCGTGTATGTGTGCGCCATTTACCTGGGAATTGATGGCACCAGGATGCACTGTGGGAAGATGACAAGCCGGTGGAGGGTAAGTGATGCCCTGGGCAATGTTCTGCTGGGAAACCCTTGGTCTGGACATTCACATGGATGTCAATTTGACACATGCCACTTACCTAAACATTGTTACAGACCAGGCACACCCCTTCATGGCAATGGTTTTCCTAGATTGCAGTGGCCTATTTCAGTAGGATAATGTGCCCTGCCACACTGCACACAATGTTCGGGAATGGTTTGAGGAACATGATGAAGAGTTCAAGGTGTTGCCCTGGTCTCTAAAACCTCCAGATCTCAATCCGATTGAGCATCTCCGGGATGTGCTGGACCAACAAGTCTGATCCATGTCGGCTCCACCTCGCAATTACAGGACTTGAAGAATCTGCTGCTAATGACTTGGTGCCAGATACCACAGGACACCATCAGGATTGTTGTAGTGTCCATGCCTTGGTGGGTCAGCACTGTTTTGATGGCACACGGAGGATCATCAGCATTTGGCAGGTGGTCATAATGTTTTGGCACATCAGTATACCTTCACTGCCTCTAAAATTGAACAGCACTTTTGGGGCTCTCTGTAGAATCCTGCCTTTGAAGCTTACAGCTATGAATTTAAACAATAGCACAGCATATCTCTTCCTTCTCTTCCCTTACCGAACGAGACCAGAATAGTATGAGCTAGTTCAGGGTGGTTTAAAATAGGGGTAGACGGTAATGCAAGTGTCTTAAACATGTATGAGGAAACTTCGAGTCAATGCAAACCTACAGTGGATATAAAAAGTCTATACACCCTTGTTAAAATGCCAGGTTTTTGTGATGTAAAAGAATGAGACAAAGATAAATCATGTCAGAATGTTTTCCACTTTTAATGTGACCTATAATGTGAACAATTCAATTGAAAAACAAACTGAAATCTTTGAGGGGGAAAAATGAAAAATAAAAACTTTACAATAACCTGGTTGCATAAGGGTGCACACACTCTTATAACTAGGGATGTGGCTGTGTTCAGAATTAACCAATCACATTCAAACTCATGTTAAATAGAAGTCATTGCACACCTGCCATCATTTAAAGTGACTCTGATTAATCACAAATAAAGTTCAGCTGTTCTTGTAGGATTTTCCTGACATTTTCTCAGTTGCCTCTCAGAGCAAAAGCCATAGTCCGCAGAGAGCTTCCAAAGCATCAGAGGGATCTCATTGTTGAAAGATATCAGTCAGGAGAAGGGTACAAAAGAGTTTCCAGAGCATTAGATATACCATGGAACACATTGAAGACAGTCATCATCAGGTGTAGAAGATATGGCACAACAGAGACATTACCAAGAACTGGACATCCCTCCAAAATTGATGAAAAGACGAGAAGAAAACTGGACAGGGAGGCTTCCAAGAGGCCTACAGCAACATTAAAGAAACTGCAGGAATTTCTGGCAAGTACTGGCTGTGTGCTACATGTGACAACAATCTCCCGTATTCTTCATATGAATTGGCTATGGTGTAGGGTGGCAAGACGGAAGCCTTTTCTTACAAAGAAAAACATCCAAGCCCGGCTGAAGTTTGCAAAAACAATCATCAAGTCCCCCAAAAGCACGTTGGAAAATGTGTTATGGTCTGATGAAACCAAGGTTGAACTTTTTGGCCATAATTCCAAAAGGTATGTTTGGCGCAAAAACAACACTGCACATCACCCGAAGAACACTATACCCACAGTGAAGCATGGTGGTGGCAGCATCATGCTTTAGGGCTGTTTTTCTTCAGCTGGAACCAGGGACTTAGTCAAGGTGGAGGGAATTATGAACAGTTCCAAATACCAGGTTATTTTGGCACAAAAACTTCAGGCATCCGTTAGAAAGCTGAAGATGAAGAAAAAGTTTACCTTTCAGCACGACAACGACCCAAAGCAAACATCCAAATCCACAAAAGCATGGCTTCACCAGAAGAAGATTAACGTTTTGGAATGGCCCAGCCAGAGCCCAGACCTGAATCCAATTGAACATCTGTGGGGTGATCTGAAGAGGGCTGTGCACAGGAGATGTCCTTGCAATCTGACTGATTTGGAGCGCTTTTGCAAAGAAGAGTGGGCAAATATTGCCACATCAAGATGTGCCATGCTAATAGACTCCTACCCAAAAAGACTGAGTGCTGTAATAAAATCAAAATGTGCTTCAACAAAGTATTAGTTTAAGGGTGTGCACACTTATGCAACCAGGTTATTGTGAGCTTTTTATTTTTTATTTTTCCCCCTCAAAGATTTCAGTTTGTTTTTCAAATGAATTGTTCACGTTATAGGTCACATTAAAGGTGGAAAAATTTCTGACATGATTTATCTTTGTCTCATTCTTTTACATCACAAGAACCTGGCATTTTGACAGGGGTGTGCAGATTTTTATATCCACTGTACTTACAATAGGATTTATTGTGCCTAATATAAAAGGAACATCACCTGCAGCCTTCTCTGGATCATCTTTTGTTGTTCTGGCCTCACCTCGAAGCTGCTCCCTGGGAAGCCCTTAAATACCTCCCCTGTCCCAGGAGGAGGCAGGTGTGTAGGGCAGGGTTGGCCCAGCTGGAAGCGCCCGGAAAATTCCAGACGCTATAAGCTTTTTCTGGAGGGGGCGTTGGAGCTACGCTGATTCATGTGGTGCAGGGGTGTTTGCGCCACACTATATTTGACTAACATTCCACGATAGAGTAAGGCATTCTTGGCAAAACAGATATGAAAGACGCTATTGGCTCCAGCTCAGGAGTACACACTATTTCAGTATGAATTGGTCTGTCTAGAAAGTGGAACAACTTTGAAATCAAACACCTTTATACTGAATTTACTTAAAGGAGAAACTGGTTAATTTGTCCCTGAAGCAAAGCGGTTTTAAAGTGTGACGCATGTCTCACAAGGGGACGCCAGAGAGCTTCAGGGGAGGCACAAATAAAAAGATAGCATGTTATCTGCTTTAAAATAGGAACCTTATCAGTGATAAGGACAAAGATTCAATAGGAGTCAGGCAGACGTAGGCACGGTTGTCGTGATGTTCTGTGAAGGACATTGAAAACCCTAGCTTTAGCGTCCACAAGGGGAATATCAGAAACAATATATTTACAACTCAAGATAGCAATGAGAGCTAACTATATAGCAACTATCTAGCTACATTTATTTTTATACTGCCTGTAATAATAAACGAGCAAACAAAAACTTTTGGAAAAAATCTACTTGAGGTGTAGTGTCATAACATGGTCATAACTCTTTCATAACCATGACAGAGTAACACAAGTTTTCAAATAAACAGTATTTTTATGTAACATTTTATTTTTAAACGCTATATACAAATATAATTATGCATGAAGTGATGTCATATATTTACCTTCCCCAATGCTTTGTTTCTCATGACTGGAATGCCAGCAGTAGTAGATTTCAGAAGCAGGATATGACATACTCTTTGTGACTAATGACCAACATAAGGGCATGTACAGCTAGGTGATAGGCCTATCTGGTTTGTATGATTGTAGACATGATGCTTCTCCTGTGACAAACAGCTAACATGAACCCTACATGCCCAAAATCTGGTCTGTACCCATCAATAACTGAAATAACTGAAAACACCTTTCATGGCTCTAGATTTGTAGTTTTTTTTATGGTGTTTTTTTATGTAGTCGAGCCTTTTGTGTCACTGATGCCAGCGTGTTGGCCCGCAACCCCCACACTGTTGGGAAATAAAGTAGGGGAAACACCGTTGTGTTTTCCCTCAACATGATTATCTAGCTTAAATTGAGCAGTATCGTCCATTTTAGGATATTTTGGATATTCATACATGTTAATATTATAGCCAGCTAAAAACATAACAACAAATATACAATGCAGGCTAACTTAGCATTTTGCATGCTAAGATGATTAGAATCGAAAAAATAACAAGTTATCAAACATTTTACATTCTTGTTAATGTAGCTAGCTATCCAGGCTGAGTGGCAAAGGTGGGTTTAGCCAACCTCCGTTTAATTTTTTGCACCCTCAGTGTTAGTGTTGCACACTTGAACAATTATGACGACTTTCAGCGTGCTTGATTTAAAACAGGTAACTTTATTTCTGCCAACACAAAAATACAGGAGCACATGAATTCGGCACTCTCTCGGCTCATTGGTAGCTCATGGTCTAATTATTGGTCATGCTTATTGCGCACCTATAAAATTAATTTTCTTCTAACATGAAATCCCTTACAATAGTTCTCATTCTTCCCATATGGAAAATACATTTATTTTGCTATACAAAATGCATGTAGAATGTATGATGAATATATGTCGAATACATTTAACTTTATTCAAAATACATTTCCGGTATGAAAATGTATTTAACCTTTTTTTCTGAAATGTATTTAAAAATGTAGACATACATTTAACTTTATTCAAATTACATTTCACTTGTCAAAATGTATTTCACCTTTTATTCCGAAATACATGTCAAAATGTATAAAAACATTTCTCTTTTGTCCAAATTTCTTTCAAAACAATTAATATTCACAGTCCAAAATGACATTCATGTAGTATTTGTTATATTTTATCACTTCACAGCAGACCTGAAAATTATTATACCTTTATATCAGCAAGGAACACAAATTGAGACCAAGATCTCTTTTACAGCTAAACACAGGTGTTACTCCCTTTGAGGCCTCAGGTTTTAGTGGATATTCGGCCTGGCAAGGATTGTGGGGTCCCTTTGGTGTAACCCAGGGGCGGGGTCTTTGCTGAAATCAATATTGATGTTACAGCCAATAATAGGATTTTCTAAAGAAATGCAGCACACTTGTTTTCACACAGTGAATATGCAAACAACATTAGTGACATATTGATGACATCCCTTTTAGGTGTTGAAATACATATATATTTATAAATAAATATTTACAAAATGCATTTCATCTTACAGTCACCAATATACTCTAACGTACTGTAACAACCTTGGTAAGGCCACAACTTGCCCCTCTAAAAGAGATACCCATGTTTGGAGCACTGATTAGCATGCTTGTCTTGGAAGACAAATATCATGGGTTTGTGACATGCCATGCCAAATGCCACTGTACATTTTAAAAATGTATTCAAATATATATTTTCAAAATGTATTGAAAAATACAGCTCTGGAAAAAACGTAGAGAACCCCTGCAAAATTATCAATTTCTCTGGTTTTACTATTCATAGGTATGTGTTTGAGTAAAATGAAAAGTTTTGTTTTATTCTATAAACTACTGACAACATAACTCCCAAATTCCAAATAAAAATATTGCCATTTAGAGTATTTATTTGTAGAAAATAACAACTGGTCAAAATAACCAAAAAAAGATGCATTGTTTTCAGACCTCAAATAATGCAAAGAAAACAAATTCATATTCATTTTTCAACACAAAAATACAAATGTTTAAACTTAGGAAGAGTTCAGAAATCAATATTTGGTGGAATAACCCTGATTTTTAATTACAGCTTTCATGCGTCTTGGCATGCTCTCCACCGGTCTGTCGCATTACTGTTGGGTGACTTTATGCCACTCCTGGCACAAAAATTCAAGTAGCTCGGCTTTGTTTGATGGCTTGTGACCATCCATATTCCTCTTGATCCAATTCCAGAGGTTTTCAATGGGGTTCAGGTCTGGAGATTGGGCTGGCCATGACAGGGTCTTGATCTGGTGGTCCTCTATCCACACCTTCATTGACCTGGCTGTGTGGCATGGAACATTGTCCTGCTGGAAAAACTAATTCTCAGAGTTGGGGAACATTGTCAGAGCAGATGGAAGCAGGTGTTCTTCCAGGATAACCATGTACTTGGCTTGATTCATGCGTCCTTCGCAAGGACAAATCCGCCCAACTCCAGCCTTGCTGAAGCATCCCCACATCATCACCGATCCTCCACCAAATTTCACAGCGGGTGCAAGACACTGTGGCTTGTAGGCCTCTCCAGGTCTACATCTAACCATTAGACGACCAGGTGTTGGGTAAAGCTGAAAATTTGACTTGTCAGAGAAGATGACCTTACTCCATTCCTCTACGGTCCAATCTTTATGGTCTTCTGCAAACTTCAGCCTGGCTCTTCATTGCTTCTCAATGATGAAGGGCTTTTTTCTAGCTTTGCACGACTTCAGCCCTGCCCCTATGAGCCTGTTTCATACCATACTCACCGTGCATTTCACCCTAGTTTCTGTTTGCCATTCTTTTTGTAGGTCACTTGATGTCATCCTACGGTTGTTGAGTGACATTCGAATGAGTTGACGGTCATCTCAGTCAGTGGACCATCACTTTTGCCCTCTGCCAGTCTGTAGCTTTGTTGTCCCCAATGTCTGTTGTTTGACCTTGTTCTTATGAACGGCCGTCTTTGAAATTTTCAGGATGGAAGCAACCTGACACTCACTGTATCCCTCTGCCAGTAAAGCCAGAATTTAACCCTTCTTTTCCTCACTCAAAGTTTTTCTTTTCAACTCTTTTGTCACGCGGAATAGTTATTTTTTTATTCAAATTACCTTTGAGGTACTACTTGCACTGTTTTTGCCATCCAGCTGGTCCTATTGCAAGAGGATAGTGATGACCACAGCAGTGGTTTTTATACTATTCCTTGTTAAATTAGATTTGGTTCAGGTAATCCTCTAATCAGGACCTCATTAAATAAAATGTAGTGTGCCTGTGTTGGAATTTAACAGACACTGGAATGGAATGGCTGCCATACATGTAGAGATGCTGATTTAAGAAAAATTAGGAGTGGTCTCTTAATTTTTTCCAGAGCGGTATATTTAGTATGTATTATCTAATACATTTTCAAATGCATCTACAACATTTTTTGATACATTTTATATGCATTTGGTAGTATATTCATAAATGTATTTTGAATGCATTGATCACATTTCCTTGAATACATTAATTGGCCAATTTTTGTTATTTCTAAATGTATCTCAAAAATGTTTTAAAAATATTTAAAATGTATTTATTTTCCATATGGGTTAATATATACACAAACATAACTCCACACAGTATGAAGATTCACCCATCGTATTCAATGTAATTAGGGAAATAGCTAATTTGCTCACATATAGTCTCAGCCATTATTTCACTTTACAGTTACATGAAAGTTATACATCATATTAATTATACATATCGGATCACTGTTTTGAAAACAATTATAAGCTACATTTCATAATGTTCAAACACAAACTCATCGTTGCTCACCTGCAAATACAAAAATACAGGAGCACATGAGTTCGGAGCTCACTTGCCTCATTGCTAGCTCATGGTCTAATTATTGATCATGCATATTGATCATACTTGACCTAAGACCCCAATGCTTCCTGTACATTGCCAGCACATGAATACCTCTGCATTACAGTATGTGAATGTTCCATTTATGCCGCAAAATTGCACAATATTTGCTGTTGCTGTGAACCCTAAACATGCGGTCCGCAATGCAACTGAAACAGGCCATCCTTAGGCTGCCAAAAAAAATCTATCAGAGAGATAGCAGGAACATTAGGAGTGGCCAAATCAACCGTTTGGTACATTCTGAGAAAAAAAGAACACACTGGTGAGCTCTGCAACACAAAAAGGCCTGGACGTCCACGGAAGACAACAGTGGTGGATGATCGTAGGATCATTTCCATGGTAAACAAAACCCCCTTCACAACATTAAGCCAAGTGATGAACACTCTCCAGGAGGTAGGCATATCATTATCCAAGTCTACCATGAAGAAAAGACTTCATGAGAGCAAATAGAAAGGGTTCACCACAAACAAACCATTCATAAGCCTCAAGAATAGAAAGGCCAGATTAGACTTTGCCAAAAAACATCTAAAAAAGCCAGCCCAGTTCTGGAACAGCATTCCTTGGACAGATGAAACTAAGATCAACCTGTACCAGAATGACGGGAAGAAAAAAGTATGGAGAAGGCTTGGAACGGCTCATGATTCGAAGCATGCCACATCATCTGTAAAACATGGTGGAGGCAGTGTGATGGCATGGGCATGCATGGCTTCCAATGGCGCTGGGTCACTAGTGTTTATTGATGATGTGAAAGAAGGCAGAAGCAGCCGGATGAATTCTGAAGTGTATAGGGAAATACTGTCTGCTCAGATTTTGCTGAATTCTGTTGATTGTATGGCGCTTCACTTTTCAGATGGACAATGATCCAAAACATACTGCGAAAGCAACCCAGGAGTTTTTTAAGGCAAAAAAGTGGAACATTCTGCAATGGTTGAGTCAATCACCTGATCCCAACCTGATCGAGCATGCATTTCACTTGCTGAAGACAAAACTTAAGGCAGAAAGACCCACAAACAAACAACAACTGAAGACAGCTGCAGTAAAGGCCTGGCAAAGCATCACAAAGGAGGAAACCCAGCATTTGGTGATTTCAAGCTCTCATTGTCTGCAAAGGATTCTCGACAAAGTATTAAAAATGAACATTTTATTTATGATTGTGTTAATTTGTCCAATTACATTTGAGCCCCTGAAATAAGGGGACTGTGTATGAAAATGGTTGCAATTCCTAAACGTTTCGTACAATATTTTTGTTCCACCCCTTCAATTAAAGCTGAAAGTTTGAACTTGCATGTAATTTGTTTCATTTCAAAACCATTGTGGTGGCGTACAGAGCCAAAATTATGAAAGTTGTGTCAGTTTCCAAATATTTCCAGACCTAACCGTATGCATTGCATTGAAAACTTTGATTATTTTGTTTGCTTGTGCAAGGAAATTGCATGCAGTTAATACATAGACCATGCAAATGTAAGGATGACTGCAAACAAACTGTTTATTTCAACTAATAACTTCATAGGTACATTAAAATATAACATTGCTAAAATTCTTTGACATTTTCAGAATGCATCTAAGAAGAAATAAATAGCGTGAGGAATTACCGGCACCAGAGGCTGCAGACATATTGATTGCTATTAGGCCTTGTCCATAGATCGATTGCTATTAGGCCTTGTCCATTGGTATTTAGGTGAATTATCTGATTTATTATAAACAATATTGCAGTGTTTAACATTCCAGCCTCCCTATAGCATCTCCACTTAACGGTAAGAAGTAAAGCAAGAAGTCAGATACTGTAATGGTTAGATTGAAACTCTCAAAACTCCTGTTTAGGTATTTATTGTTATACAGTCATGCTCAAAAGTTTGCATACCCTGGGAGAATTGTAATATATGCAATATATATATTACAATGGTACAGTAATATATGTACCATTTGTAAAGAAAACCTGAGTAAGCAGGCAAAACACGTCTTTTATTTCTTATGGGATTCACATTCAACTGTAGGTCATAACAGAATGGCACAATCATAAAATAGAACAAGGCAAAAAATAAAAAAAAATTCCACTTCTTAATAAGTGATTGAACAGTACTGACTGGCATTTGCAAGGCTTTGGATATCTTTTTTTATCCATTTCCATCTTTATAAAGTTCCATTACCTTGTTACGCAGGTCTTTTGACAGTTCTTTTCTGCTCCCCATGGCTCAGAATCTAGCCTGCTCAGTGCATCCACATGTGAGCTAACAAACTCACTGACTATTTATACACCGACACTACAGGTGCTGGTCATATAATTAGAATATCATCAAAAAGTTGATTTATTTCAGTAATTCCATTCAAAAAGTGAAACTTGGATATTATATTCATTCATTACACACAGACTGATATATTTCAAATGTTTATTTCATTTAATTGTGATGATTAAAACTGACAACTAATGAAAATCCCAAATTCAGTACCTCAGAAAATTAGAATATTACTTAAGACCAATACAAAAAAAGGATTTTTAGAAATGTTGGCCAACTGAAAAGTATGAACATGAAAAGTATGAGCATGTACAGCACTCAATACTTAGTTGGGGCTCCTTTTGCCAGAATTACTGCAGCAATGCGGCGTGGCATGGAGTCGATCAGTCTGTGGCACTGCTCAGGTGTTATGAGAGCCCAGGTTGCTCTGATAGCGGCCTTCAGCTCTTCTGCATTGTTGGGTCTGGTGTATCACATCTTCCTCTTCACAATACCCCATAGATTTTCTATAGGGTTAAGGTCAGGCGAGTTTGCTGGCCAATTAAGAACAGGGATACCATGGTCCTTAAACCAGGTACTGGTAGCTTTGGCACTGTGTGCAGGTGCCAAGTCCTGTTGGAAAATGAAATCTGCA
>JACXGI010009320.1:6827-30846 GCA_016801175.1 Esox masquinongy
CCCCCCCCCCACACACACACACACACACACACACACACAGGTTTTCATTGTATAATTTGCACTCTGCTATTGTCCCTGCTCCCCCTTTCTCTTTTGCGGCAATGGATGAAAATATTTCAACAAAAACAACGTAAGAAAGAAAACTCGCATCAAAAACGGATCCATTCACGTCGCAATTAATGTTGGATGAACAACTAGCTAGCATGGCAAAATAGTACTGTTAGCTAGCAAAACTTGCTTTTCCTTACGTCATTGTTTCTCATTAGCACCGGGGATACAGTTGTGCCCGCAATATTGATCACATCTAAACGAGGTGAGGATAATTTGTGTTTTTACTGAAAACGTAGCTAAGTCATGTAGTCAAGCAAACAACTGACTGGAATCTTCAGTGCGTGTTCCTATGGTGATCTCCTTCCATCTATAGAGGCATAGACTTTGAAATAATTTGTTTCGCACACCGGGAGAACAAAAGTTGTTTTGCACGCAGTGCTCACAGGAAGAACGACTGCTTTTTCGAACGCGGTAAGAACGTCTATGCATCTCGTACAGCTCATCTGCATAGAGCGTATTAGGAGGCTGCGATTATTATGATAGTGCGATTTGTGTTCCTCAAATCGCATGCAGAATAAAGCACAACAAGAAAAATACTCTTAAGAAAGATGTTGTATCCTGAGAAATTATTTGTCCAACAAAACATTTTGATTATTGATTTACTTTTCGTTGCCGTGGCTGGAAAGATTTTGCCATTGCGGCATGCCACGATATGAACGGAATCACTGCCGTCATTGAAACAGGGTGTTTGTACATTCACGGATCTAATTTTATGCTTACGTTTTATGTTTTACATATGACTTTTTTATGATCATACCAATTTATGTATGGATTTTCTTACGATCCCAATAATACGTTCGTTTAACCTTTTGGCAGATATCTAACTCCATAAAATTGCAGGTAGAAAAATACTACCAACATCAAAATACATCGGAAAACGTATAATACGCACAGTGGTGCCTGGGTAAGTGGTTATACTAATGTGTCTACTATCTAAATGTTTTTTTAATCTTCTGTACTCCCCTCATTTCTTACATTTCAAACTGCCATTTCCATCCATGTCAATTAAATATAATTTCCTAATTATATTTAGGAAATTTCACATGTATTCATACTGTGCACAACGCAGCTCTAAAAAATGTTAATTAACAAAATTAGGCTTTATCAACATTGTAAACTAAACAATCTGATATGTTCCACCAGCCTTATTTGATATGGATTTACTACAAGATTAAAAGTATTGCTAGCTAGTTACAATATGTTGTGAGAGCTGTTATCACCCAAGTTTGATTTGTTTTCCTTCTGATTACTACAGTATTAAAACATCATATTTTTGTTTTCGGTTTCAAATTTCTATCAAATTTCTGTCAATGCTGTAACTGAATTCTTTGGACAAATACATAACATTTGAGTTGTTTCAAGTGTTTTAGAGTTGTCAAAATAATTTAATCTCATACAGTCAGTGAATGTTTTTGCATTAATTCTTGCCGTTTATCTGCTGCAGATTAATGTGTTCTTCCACCGGTTTGAGAATAGAATCATCCAATAATCTTGATGAAGAAAATGTGTTGGTAAAACAAGACTATGTTTGTTTACTTGGAAGTCAGTGATAGGTTTACTAGGCCTACAGGTTAATGAGACAATACTTTTGAAATGACTAAAATGTGACATAAGAGAATTTTGTTGACAAAAATGGCTTACTGTTTTTGTCATTTTGACAATAACTAGACTAAATCATTATTCAAATTATAAAAATGTGACTAAAGCTTTCAGATATTGTAGTCAAAATGACTAAGACTAGACTAAATTTTTAAAAAAGTGCCAAAATGAACACAAAATTCTTACTATTGCCCCACTGGCTTCTTGGCCAAATGAGTAGCCATTTAACACCCCTACACTATGGTAAACATTTATAAGTTACCAAGCGTGTCCGACAGTCTATAATGTATCAAAACTGACCTTGAAATAATTAGTGAAAATGTGTTTGTTTCAAGGATGCGGTTGATGTTCTGAAATCTATGGAATCTCTGCTGCATACTTGGCTGCAAATAATGGATGACATTATTTTTTGTGGGATTCAAAGCTTTTGTTGACCTTATGGCTTGACAGACCTTTGCTCCAATCACTGCATTAAGTTATACAAGCTTCTCATTGGAATGGCAGTCGACGAGGCATCATGTTTTGATGATGAGTAATACAGTATATGTCCATATTTTTTTGGTTAAGTTTACTATAATTGTCAATTGGCTACACTGCCGTAATGTTAGCTACTTCCCCACGGTACTGCGGACAGCAGTTCGGTAGAAAGCAGGAGCAGCATTAGCTACCACCAGTGCCATCATCAGCTTTGTTCACTCAATGGAAAGCACCCTGCTAGACACAACATTTCATACTGACATGTCATTACAGAATTCAAGGGGAAACAACACATAAGCTCTTAGGAATGTCACTAACATCCAGATCGTGACCAATGCTCCAAGTTATATATCATTCACCCAGTTATAAAAACAACACATGACTGTATATAATTTAATACATCACTATACCTTGAAATCAGGCTTGGTTGCTCAGATTTCAGTGGCAATGTATCATCTCCGTACTTCAATTCTCTACGTACACATGAAAATGTTTTACCCCGTTTTGACCACGCTGACATCCAATTCAAGATGAAGGCCCTGTTTCGTCGCAGCAACTCCCAGCGGGACAATCAAAGTCGAGACATATTACATGTTCTTATCACTTGCTTATATTTACCAAGGGTGCCAATATTAGTGGTGGGTGCTGTAGTCTTTGGCACATGTCCAACTCCAGGACAGTGTTGCTGATCTGTTGGACAGTGGGACAGTTTTTTTGCCCCAATGTAAGTATTCCGCCCTTCATAATAGTGGTCTTCCTTGACCTTCCAGGTCGTTTGCGATTGCAGACTTCACCAGTGCTCCCTGTTTACTTGTTAATGTATCAGTTGATTTTGTTATTTTGGCACGCCAGATGTTGTGTCTGTCTCTGATAGATGTATTGTGATTCATCATGACTAATATGACACAGACACTTCTTTGTTCATCATGTTTCCAGACATCAGCGAATGCAAATGTAAAGCCTAGAATCAAGACTAGATATTCAGAGGCTCTCTTGTGCACACACTAATATTGAAAGCAAACACACCTGCCTAATAAGAAAACGATATGAAGCCAAATGCTGTTGGTACCCCTAAATTGGGGAGACTACACAAAACGTGCTATAATTTCAAAATGGTTCATCCAATATGGATGAAAATATCTTTAAATTGAAGCAACAGTTTGCACTTTAATTGTGGCATTTGCACTGAAATGCATAGATATAGAGTTAGAGCATGGGAGCTTATGAAGCTTCCTCTTTTTAAAGAAGTAATTTTGAAAAAATACAAGGTAGTCATTTTGGGTTTCCTGTTCCTGTGTTGCGATGTCTGGAGGGCTAAATAGCTTTCTGAGTTGGCTGGGTTGTCCAGGTGATTGTCCTGTAACGGCACAGTGGGGATTAGATTCAGGGAACAGAAGTGGCAGCACGACACAGCACTGCTCTTTACACAATGAGCCATCCTGGGTCTATATTGTGCCCTGTGTCCCAGGGAGTTTCCATTGAAAAAGTCATCCATCAAAAGGCAATCAGATAAGGTTATCAATTACTGTACCTCCAGATAAAAAAAATCCAGCCAAGGACTCGCCCGAGGACTTGTTTAATTAACTAGTAGCTCATTGTGTTTAATTCAATGATTAAGACAGATTTCAAAAGGAAATGGAATTCCAAATCCAAAGGGATGTTTTTCACTTTACTGTTTTTTTGTGAATTTGGTACGTTGGACAGAGATTACAGTACGAAAGATGGAAGACATCACAATGATTTCTGCACTGCATGCAAAGTGTTGCTTTCTTTTAAAGGTCACCACTTACACACAGACTTATTTTCAATACCGCCTCAGTGTGAGGCAAGTTTTGCTTTGTCTCTTTCCTCCCTGCGTCGTATCCCTAACTGCTGGCGTCCACATAAGTCCTTGAACATTGCTGCTTCACATGTTCTCAATAAACAGCAGCACCACAAGTGGTCGGATTAATTTTCTCTATTTATGCTGGTAAAACATTCTGTACACCTTGGAGAATAACAACCACTCAAATACCATGTTTTTCTATTCATAGTTTCTAATCAACAAATGTAGCATTAAAAAAAACATCACAACCGGTTATGATGAACACAGTCTGTCATGAAAAAATACAACTAATGTCAATGGAAAATCGGCTTATTTGACTTATCATTTTTTCTCTTACATGAGAAATGGCAGCGGAAACTCCTTTATGACCAAATTGGGATAGAATAGCCATAAGTTGCCTTGGAGTCATGCAAGGATTATGCTCTGTGGTCATCCCACCACTTTTATTAGGCTGCATGTCAATGTGCAATCACACAGCAACAAAACAATGATAAGTCTATCCGAGATACCAACAAGACCTAAAAACCTGTGATAATCTCTGCTTTACAGAGTCATGGTTGAACTAGGACATTAAAAACGGCCACACAGCTCCTACTATCATAATGAACCTGCAATTTTGACTTTTTCCATTTCTGCTCTGCCCTTCTATAATTTCTCTTGTTGATTGGTTACTTCTCTTGACTTTAGGATGGGGCCTTTCTTAACTCCACCATCAATGTTTGTGGCACCATCAATGAAAAAAATGCGTTATAAAATATTGCACATTTGATTCATTTATTGGCGCAAAACATTTGCATATTAGGATAGAAATATGTCACAAATTGGATGGAAATCTAGTTTACAGTCAAAATGTACAGTATATTTAGATAAACAGTGTCTTTCTTTTCACTGGACTTTGGTTTGACTACACTTATTTCATAACATGTTTTTTTTTTCTTCTGAAAATATACAGTACGTTCCCATTGTTCTTGTTTTACTACACTGAGGTCTTCCACAGGCTCATGATTGGAGACAGTTTTTAAGGAGAAATGTGCATACCATATGGGAGCACATAAAACCCCTTTCATTGTGGGCGTTTGCTTTCAGACAGAGGGTTACATTACATTTAATTACACAGTGTAAATATCCACCAGGGAGTATGAATCTCTGCTCCTTTTCTTGCCTATATTTACTGCTCAAAAACAGTATGAAACCATCAGCCAACAATTTCTAACCCATTTGGAGTGTAAAAAAATGCATAAATGCATATGTGAAACCATGCTTTCTTAATTTTCCAGTGATTGAAAATACAACATAATGTAATTATGTAAAAATATTTGTTATGATGTCTGGGAAGCCCAGGCCTAATAACATGACTGGTTAGGGTTAGAGAGTTAGCAGGTATAGAGAGCAAAGGGACACTTCTAGAAGAAGCAGGTAGAGATAAGGGACTTGTGTGATAGTGTGAAACCAAGGGAAATTGGACATGTCATTCAGCAGTTGAATGAGGCAGACACGGTGATGGTGAAGAAAGTGGATTTTGTAGTGTTCATTGAACAGGTGGTGATTTGTACAGCTCGAACAACAGAGAAGTCAGAGGTCATCATAGATGCAGCTACAGTGTATTTGAATCCGCATGAAATGACAGCTGAACAGTTGTAGGGAATTTTGAGCATTGTGTTCCACCCACACGCTGGGCCTCTATAGGGGAATTGATGTCCTGTGTCTTAAGGAATGAGGGTTGTCTGTTTTGTTGGTGGTCAGTTTGGGCGCAATTGAGGTGGGTCACTTTGAGGTGAGGGGGTCCTGTCAGTATAGGTGCAAGTTTTTGTTTGGTTTGTTTGTTCATTTTGAGCCTAGTGTCTCTGGAATAATCTGTTCACAGCTTTCACTATTACGCACCAGTTAAACACGTCTTTGTGACGCATTTACATGCTACTGGCCCAGTTTACGTAATCCCAATAGTTTCTTCTTTTATGCCAGTAGTGTCTCAGTCATTCATGTTTTTGTTTTTAGAAAAGAGCTATACTGTTTGGTTGGATTATGCAGGAGTTAAACCACTTCTACATTTATTTGTTCGGGTGAAGAAACCCTGTTGACCGCTGTGCTGAAGGTTCATTAGTTGTAACAAAGAATAGAAAACTAAACCTATATAAAACAAAAGTTGAAGACTCAGCAAATGTGACTCATTTATTTTCCACTTGTCTCATTATATTTGAGTTGTTCCAGTTATTCATTCACCCCATCCGCTTTAGACTCCAAAGGTGACATTATTCAGAAAGAACATTAGCAAGCATTTCTGAATATCAAAATGAATCATGGAGAGCAGCAGCAACAATTAGTTAAATTTCAGCAGTAGGCTGCATGGTTTGAAAACTCAGACCGCTGTACTTGAAAAGAAAACCCATTTGGGACATGGTTGGTCAGAAATTCATTTAGCGTTATTAAGCTTACTGGCCTGACTTGTTGTCTGGAGAACATTTAGCTCTCACTCAATCTGCTTCTCTCTTGCAACTTTCACAGGCATTGAGGGAGAAACACCAAAAAAAGACTGCACAATAGGCTGTTTCTCCCTAGTGCAGTGCAGAACACAGCATCAAAAATACTTTATATTGACGTTTTAATAATTTAGCTAGCGTTGTTATTCATGGCAACTTACGTGAAATTATTGATTGCATACATTTAGTACTTACAACATTTTCGTTACTGGGGAGGACAGAAATGGATGATCCTGTAAGGAGCTAGTGATAGTTTGGTGGCCATAAATATATGAGGGTCAGAATGGACACTGGGGTTAACACCATGGGATGTTTAGTGACCACAGAGTCAGAATACGCATTTAACCTCCCTTCCCATTGACCACTCCCTACACAGGGCAACGTGTCTGTCACTGTTCTGAGGCACTGGGGTTTAATCTTTAGACCAGAGGGAACAGTGCTCCCCACTGGCCCTAATAATAATTTATGAGAATTATTATGCTTTACAATCAAAATACAATATACCAAAGCCACCTTGAGTTACTGTTCTCCGCAGTTGTGCTCAACTTTTTATGGGCCAGCGCCCCCCTATCCATTATCCAGGTCCCTTACCACCCCCTATCAAATAAGATGTAGGCTAATTGCCCTGAATATTAATTGTTCCAAAGGAAAACAAGCTGGCACTTATCAAGGGGTAAAAGCAGAATGATTAACTTTCCAAGGAAATAAGTTAAAAACCTTTGAAAGTTAGACAGAGCCCGGTGCCTGGTTGTATTGCAGTCATGTCAACAAAGCCACTTGTATTGAATAGTGTTTTACTGTGCGTCTGGATGCTGGACGCTAAGCTGCTTTCAGGGGAAATCCGACAGCAGAATATACCTCTTGTAAATGTGTAACCACTGCGATAACAAGGCATTGCAACCTGGTCTCAGGAATCTACGTAGACTATTTTACAAAAATCCATGGCACCCGATTTCGTATGATGTGACGTTACGTTAGGTTACATTACAATGCGCCACCAAAACGTATGATACATAACGAAAATATTAAAACGTAACATATCTTACAAATGCTATTACAACGTATCAAATGTTACGAGCGCTATTAAAACGTAAAATAACATACAAACGCCAGACAAACGTATGATATGTACGAACGTTATGAAAGACGATTTTTTAACAAAATGTTTGAACTGTGTTTCAAAGCAGCAACATTGGGATGAGGAGGCAGTCGCCTTACCCACTGCCCCACACTAGACATGGGGAGTTTGGGTGAGTAACAGCAACAGCAAGGTTGCTAGAATATGTTATAAAAGCATTTTATCGTTAACGTTACATTAACATTAGGCATCACAGCACTGGGGTTAGGGTTAAGGTTAGATCTCACAGCACCGGGGTTAAGGTTAGGGTTAAGGTTTGGGCTACGGTGAGGAAACAAAAAAGGTTAGGTTAAGGTTACGTCTCACAGCTCTGGGGTTCAGGTTAGGGTTAAGGTTAGGTATCACAGCACTGGGGTTAAGGTTAGGGTTATGGTCTGGGTTAGGATTAGAAAGAAAATCACTTCAAACATATTTATGTTGTGACAACACCACTCGCCAAGATTGATTACAGGTTCCTCAGGGGAGTAGTGGGTAGCGTACCTGCTAGGCTGTGGAAGGTCCCCGGTTCAAACTACGGTTACTACTTTTTTTTTCTCCATTCCGACTCTAACGTTATTTTACTGCACGTAATATATGTTACGAAATCCCCTGCCTAAAATTTACGTAAAATAGTCTACGTCATCCTTCTGAGACCAGTCTGGGCATTCACGGTGTATCCCTCAGAGAAATTAACGCTTTTAACTGAAAGAAATTCTTCCACGGGTAATACCAAGAAAGAGAGCGTCCATTTTCCAGAGTTTACGCAGTAAATGCCATGTGGGTGAAATTTTATAGATGATACTCTGACGTCCAATTCCTAAGACACACAGAGCTGCGCCACAAGAAGCTGTCAGAAACACTGAAGAGAAATTGCAGTGGCGTAAACTGGCAGGTTTTAATGTTGCCGACCACAGTTTTTTGCAAGTAGTTGAAACTTTAAACGCGTATTGTTGTGAATCTTTGGTGTGAACGCGCCTTAAAACAAATGCCCCCCAAGGGCACCTCAACGCCCCCCTTTCCAAAATATTGCTTCCAGCGCCCCCGTCCTCCTCTGAACACCCCTTGGGGGGCGGTACCGCCTCCGTTGAGAAACATTGTCCTATAGTGTCAGGCACGCCACGCACACACCAACACACACATTATGGGTAAACACTCCCACAGACATCCCGCCACCCCAGCCAGACCACTCTGCGCCACTTCCCCTTCCTAACCATGGTAAGAGCTAATCAGAGAGAGAACCAGCATATATCGTTCACTCTCAGAGTGACAACACAGAGCAGACAGTGCACAGGTGTTCAGTGATAGGGAGCACAGCTGATAAACCATTCATTATTAATCTGAGCCCACTGAGGCTCCTTATACCTGTGTGTGTGTGTGTGTGTGTGTGTGTGTGTGTGTGTGTGTGTGTTGGATGACATGCTAAAGAACAGCTGAAGACACAGCCAGATGAGGAGTCTGAGGAAATAGGAAGAATGAGGCATCACCACAAAGCATCAAGTACATCATCCAACAAACAACCCCTCCTGAATGGTGTTGACACAAAACACATTCAGTTTCCCACTAAACACATTCAAATGCAGGAAATAGGATCAGATAGGATAAGATATTACTTCATTAATCCTCAAAGGGGAAATTGGATTGTGTCAGCCAATGCATAGTAGTACACAACAAACAACATAGAAGGCATAAAAACACAATAACTCTGCCAAGAACCACTGATAAAAGCAATGAATGATAGGCAATATGATGATACAGATATGCACTCCTCATTGGGTAGCATGAAACTAAAGCTAGAATACTGCTTAACAGTAACAATGAATTCTGGGCAAAGAAGTGCAGACAATTCGAAAAACATAATTTTGGTTGGATACTATGTCTTTCAATTATATACATAATATTTTCACATTGGGACATTATCCTACATGGTACATTTTCCATAATTATTAAACTATATAGTGGTTTACTATGCTCCAAAAATAGAATACATTTGTATTCCTCTTTCCTCTTCTGTGGGAATGGGGTTTTCATATCTTTTGTCTGAGTTATAGACACCTTGCAAGGTAAGCACTTATATTTCCAAGTTTGCAGACAGCTTTTCCTCTTGCCTATTTTTCAGAAAAGAGGTGGACCGTGGAAAGATGTCAGCAAGCAACATAAAAACAGTTCCTCCTTGTCTCATATACATTACAAAACATAAATCAGACTATTAATTCAGGTTGTTTAGGGTTCAGTTGAGCTTGTAATGGCCTAACGGCTGCATGAAAACATAATTGTGTACAAAATGGATACATAATGCATTGGGGTGAAGTACTCTGGGAGAATGTTTTTACATTTTAAAATAGCTCTGACCTTTTGGTGATGATCTACATGCATAAACTGGGCATATTACCCTTTTCTGAGAAGAATACATATTTCCAAAATGTCCAGTCAACTGAATTGTTTAGTGTACCTATCAGATGCTGTATAATCTAAACCGAAATTTCAAAAATTAATACCACTTGATTTCATGAGGACACATTCAAATGCCAATTATAGTGTTGAGTTTCATTTTGTAATAGTCACTGATCAAACTCAACTCTATACAGGCTAAAGTGGAACCCAGCTTAATCTAGGGTATGCAAAGTGACAGGAGGTCCCCAATCCAATCCCAATCCATGCTTTTAGGGCCTCAATGGCGCAATCCATGCTGGAACATAAGCCATAATGGCATTAATGTATTTTCTTAAAACATAATCTGTGATCTGCTCTGCACTGTGATCTGCTCTTAACAGTCGGCATGGTCCTAAAACCAACCCTATAATACTAACAAACTGATTTTGCTTGTCTGGGTGTCGGAACAATTCTAGTAGCCACATTTTCTTCCTCTTTAGTATTTTGACTGTCCTATTTTTGTAAACTCAAATTAAGTTCCTTGGCTGCAGTTGAATGAAAGATGTTTCTTTTTTTCCATAAAACTGTCTGGGCATTTAGACGATATGTTTTTCTCTTCACTGGCATGCATGAAACATTTATAATCCTGATACAGTTCTGCTTCAACTAACTACAGTACATACAGTATAGCACAAATGAACAGATGAGAAAAAAATCCCAGAATCATCCACATTCTAAGAAAACCATGTGAGGATATGATTTGTTATCATATTTTATAAACAATAATGACCCACATTTTCTTCCTGTATTAAGGCACAATAATAGTTATCATAATCATCATCACCCTAACATTTGTCTCCAGTCTAATGGGCTGTTGTTCCCCATGCGTTTTACTGACCGTACTATTCTGCCACTACGTTTGAGGTCAGACAGAGGTTATCGCGTAACATTTGGGTTTTAATGTTATTTCCATAATGTGTGATTAATGAGAAGGTGGAAGGCAAATAGACATGTGACCCCCTGCTATATTTGGACAATTAAGACCATCCCAAAAGACCACTAATTAAATACCTAAAAGCAGTATGTAAGTGTTTCTGTCTTATTTCAAAAGTAGATAAGAAATGAAGGCAAAAGAGACTATTTACAAAGCCAGGGTTCTATATCCATTTGTTATCATCAATCAGACAAAATTTATTCCGACTGGTTTGGTTTCTGGCTGGCATTTATCATTTCACAGTGAAAATTAAGAGATTTTGAAGGACTCCTTGTTTTTTAACACAGCTACGGAAGAAATATGTTCACTTATGGGAAATATATTTGAGCTTTCACAGCTGAAGTGTTTTAAATCCAATTGAGAAACTGGAGCGTTAGCTTGCCAGCTAGCACCCAGGGCACCTTTGTAAATAAGATTGTTATCTCTGTGTAAACAGGGGAGCCCATGTTTTTTCTGGGAGAAATGGATGTCCGCTGAGCATATGACTTTTTCGTTAGTGCAAGACGATGCCGCCGACAAGGTTAGTTTGAAACAATTTAAGGCAGAATGCCATAGAGATTAGAAACAAAGTGGTTGTCAACTATTTAACATTTGGTGTAGGCAGAGGTGATGCCTGATGGGATTTTGTTGGAATACGTATGTTGAAAAAGCCAAGGAGTTTTTAGGTTAAGATTCTAGAGCAACCAGAAGCTGCTGCCAGGCCTCTGGTCAGTGGTCATCAATGTCTATCAGATATAATGGCAGGATGTCTCAGAGACGTAAATGGACAGAAACTGACTGTGCCCTCTGGTTTAGGTCAGCAGATAGGCAGAGAATTTCCCAAACCTCAGTACTTATTACTGTCACAAAAGCATACACACATACCCATCATGTGCAGCACACACAACAGAACCCTGGCACTAATAGTGTAGTCACATCATGTGAGTGATGGTTACTCAGAAAGATGTGTGTTCAATTTAATCTTTATTAATCTTTTTTTTTATCTACGTGTAACTTCAACTTGAAGTTGCTGCTCCACCATGACAGCCGGGTGGATGGGCAGCCTTCATTATTGCTGAAATGTTATGAAACATGGTCTGAATGGAAAATAGGTAGCCGACATGACAGGTTGCCATCTTTTGGTTGCATTAAAATGAGCTTAATAGCAAGTTAGCTAGCATCTTGATCATGCAATTTCAGACATTATTATGACTGAAGAAACAAATCTTAGATAAACTCAATATTAGGAAATGTAAAAGCTTGCATTTCAAAAAATATTTGAAAGTGGTTTAAGTGGTTCCTAGCTATTTCAGCATTGTGATAACACAGGCAAATAATGGTCTGTGCTAAACAGAAGACGTTGTCTGTGCTAAAGAGTAGACATTGTCTGTCATTATTACCTAGTTAACTTTGTGTTAACTACTAGTTTGGACAACATTATTCTTAATTTGGCTTCTTTTGTTTTGTACACATTTCAAAAGGGCAAGTTTGTCACAACTAATCAAAAGAATAACATGGATTATAAGTATGAAGCATTGTAGCCCATCATTTTCCCTGAAGCTGAACCGATGCAGGGTTTGAAAATATCTACAATGTTTACTGTCACGTCCTAGCATGGCAGGCCTTTTCAGTCTCATTTAGGGCACAGAGACCTATTTGTCATTATTGCCCTCACCAGTGTTCTTAATCACCTATTTAAGCTCCTTCTTCTGTCTTTCCTGACTACAACATTACATATACTAGCCACCTAGTTACCAAGCTTATGAATGGTAGCTATCTTTAACTGGCTACTCTAAATATAGATTAAATACTACACCAAATTTATATTCATTGCTTAGTTTTCTTTAAATGTGTATTTGCTGGTGAGTGTGTACAGTTTTAGCTATCTGCAGTAGAGGTATTCTGCATAAGATTGTCTGCTACATGACTACAGTAAACTAATTGTATTGCCAGCTTAACACACTGAAAGCTCACAGTGGTGAGAGTTATGGTAACAAATTGGATGAGTTTATTCAGGCTCCATACATAATTCTGAGCGATTGGAAGTGTTTCAGACACACACTATCGATCAAAGGTTTTAGAACACCCCCATTTTTCCAGTTTTTATTGAAATTTTAGTAGTTCAAGTCCAGTGAAAAACCTAAAATGGTAAAAAGTTACGCGGAGTAACCTAAAAGTTTAGGTTACTAAAAACTGAAAAATCTCGATCTAGACTGGCTGATGCCAGCATCGCTTAAACTAAAATACATTTGTAATGAACTATATCTTATTCAACTAATAACTACACCTACCCATCCTAATCTCTCAAGATCCAAAAAGTGACCACTGCCCTATTGCATGTATCAGAGACACTAGGCCAAAAAAAACCTGCCTCCCATATAATTTTAAAGAGAATATATTAATACTTCTCAGAGCAAGACTTTATCGATGACCTTTGTCACTCAGAGCTTTTATCCAATAATTACACAATGGACCCAGTGTTAGCATTCTGATTATTTTCTTCAATTTTTACCTCCATGGTTGAAAAACCCACCCCACTAAAGAGAAAAAAATCGAACTAATCCTTGGTTCTCCTCTGTTTTGAAAAGCCTCTTCCTACAAAAGAGTCAAGCATGGGCCTTGGAAAGGAAAACTGATGAATCAGCTAATTGTCTGCTTTTTAGGCAACTGAGAAATAAATGAACCGGAGAAATAAAAAAGGCAAAATCTATTTTCTTAATGCTATGATGGAGTCTGCCAGTGATCACTCTAAATTCTGGAAAACCATCAACTCATTTAAATGTGGTATCAGATTCTGGGATCGTCAGTGATGAAACTGAAATTTGTGATGCCTTTAATAAGCACTTTATCTCTGTTGGTTTTCTTTTTGAAAGAAAATTTGCCAATATAATCCTGATCAGTCTATTGCCTCTGTGATGTCCACAGAGCCGCTAGCACGGGTTCCCAGCCCTCACCATCCCACAACCTTCTAGTCACCCTATTTCTATGTTGCCAAGTTCACTGTCACCTGATTATTGACTGCACCTGCTCCCACTTATGTAATCAGTCACCCTACTTATTGCCTCAGTCACCTAGCACTCTTTGTCAGGTCTTAATGTTATTTCTAGGTTGGAGACGTATACGAGTCCAGAGTATTACCCAGTGTACAGAGTATTGTACTCACCTTTGTTTTGTTCCAGGTTTCTAGTCTTGGTTCTCTTCGGTTTTGTTTAACTTTTGTTTGAATGAATAAACTTCGTGCACTTGCATCCTATTCCCTGAGTCTAGTCATCTATCGTGACAGGAGACCTGACCAAACTCATGGATGCAGCCAAAGAGTCAAGCTTGCGCACAGCGCCAAATGCTGGGCCAACACCACAACCAGTTCGCTAAGCTGACCAGCGCTATCGAAGAGCTGCTCCGACGCCCCTCAGCACCCACACCGACCTCACATTGTCCTCAGGAGGAGACGGTGGGAGAGGGTGCTCCCAGCCCGGTCACAGAGACTTGCGCTCCACGAGCCGGGAGACTAGCCTTGCCTGAACGTTACTCTGGATCCCCTGACGCCTGCAGAGGTTTCCTGCTCCAGTGCTCCCTACTGTTAGCCCAGGAACAATACTCCTACATCACAGGGGCAGCTCTGATAGACTTTGTTATATCTCTCCCTAGCAGAAGAGCTCTGGAGTTGGCTACCGCTATCTGGGAGAACGGTGGAGAGGAGACCCGCGACTATGATAGCTTCACCCAACGGTTTGGACTGGTCTTTGACCACCCGAGGGAGGGACGTGATCGGGGGGGGGGGGACATTTGCTTCGCGTGACCCAGGGAGAGATGTCGGCTGTAGACTACGCTCTACACTTCCGCACATTGACAGCAGCTAGTGGCTGGAACAAACAGGCATTGGTTTCGGTTTTTCGACGCGGTCTACGTGAGGAGCTGCAGTCTAAGCTAGCCTGTAGGGACGACACACTGTCCCTAGACGATCTCATTTCGTTATCCATCTGCCTGGACAAACTCCTCAGGGAGTGGCAAGGCAGTATGCTCCGTTCATCGCCTTCTCTTGTCTGTCGTTCGGAGCCCATGGAATTGGGGAGGGCTCATCTCTCTGCAGAGGAATGGCAGCAGTGCCATCAGACCGGTTCATGCCTCTACTGCAGAGTTAAGGGTCACCTGCGGGCACAGTGCCCATCTCTACCTCGGAGGTGGATTAGTGACCGCCAGACTCCTGTGAGTAGCCCTCCACCTCTTGTTTGCAATGACAATTTTAACTATTCTATGCAAATTGTTTGGGAAGGCCAGGACCACGGCGATGATTGACTCTGGGTCTGCGGGGAACTTCATTAGTGACCGTTTAGTACATCGGCTCCACCTACCAGTACGTAATTAACTTATCAGTTAAGGCCCTTGATGGCAGTCCTTTAGGCACTGGTAAGGTCACCCGGCAGACGTTGCCCATTCAACTCACGTGTTGGCCTGCTCACTCTGAAACAATCTCCCTGTATGTTATAGACTCCCCCTCTCACCAGATCATTTTAGGACTCCCCTGGTTGAAGCTGCATGACCCACTCATCTCCTGGCAAGCCAACACCATCCGCCAATGGTCTCCCCTCTGTGCATCGGCCTGTGGTCCCAGCCTGTGTGGAGCCATGGGGATATGTGAAGCCACTGATGACTTGTTGAGGCTTGTTCCTGCCGTCTATCATGGCTTGCTCCAGGTTTTTAGCAAGAGAGGAGCCTCCGCAGGCTTCTTTTTTGTGGAGAAAAAGGATGGGGGCTTATGGCCTTGCATCAACGACAGAGGGCTTAATGAGGTAACCGTAAAGTACCGTTATCCTTTGCCGTAGGTCCCAGCAGCCTTGGAGCAGTTGAGGGCGGCTAAGGTATTTACAAAATTTGATCTGAGAAATGCTTACAATCTCGTTCGCATTAGGGAGGGGGATGAGTGGAAAACCGCCTTTCCACCTCCTCAGGGCACTACGAATATCAGGTCATGCCCTTTAGCCTAGCCAATGCTCCCTCTGTTTTCCAATCCTTCATTAATGAGACCCTCCAGGACATGCTCAACCACTTTGTAGTGGCCTACATTGATGACATTTTAATCTACTCCCCCGATTTGGAACAGCATGTTACACATGTCAAGCAGGTCCTGGCACGCCTACTCCAGAGCCGCTTTTTTGTCAAAGCTGAGAAGTGTTCCTTCCATCAATCTACCATCTCGTTCCTGGGTTATGTTATCGACCAGAAGGGAGTGCACATGGAGATAGACAAGGTGAGAGCGGTCCTAGACTGGTCTAAACCGACGACTGTGAAGGAGATGCAACGCTTCTTAAGCTTCGCTAATTCTATAGACGGTTCATCAGAAATTTCAGTGGTGTGGCAGCTCCTCTCACAGACCTTATCAAGGGTTCTCCATGTTCTCTCCCTTGGCAGTTAGGGGCAACCCAGGCCTTTGAGGCCTTGAAGAAAATGTTTGGATGGCCCCGCTGCTGTGCCATCCCGACCCCACACTACCTTTCATCGTGGAGGTGGACGCGTTGGAGACGGGTGGGAGCCATCCTGTCGCAATGCCAGGGTAACACCGCCAAACTGCATCCGTGTGCCTTTTTTTCCAGGAAGCTCTCGGAGGCAGAATGCAACTACAATGTGGGCAAAGGGAAGTTACTGGCGATTGAACTGGCCTTGGAGGAGGGGCGACATTGGCTGGAGGGGGCCCATCATCCATTCCCTGTGTATACAGATCATCGTAACCTGGAGTACCTGGGTCGGGCACAGCGACTCAATCCACAACAGGCCAGATGGCCGGTTTTTTTTTACACAGTTCCGCTTCACCATCTCGTACCGTCCCGGGTCAAGGAACATCAAGGCCAATGCCCTGTCGCGGGTCCATGAAGGTGAGCCTTGTGTCACTGTCCGAGAATCCATTCTGTCATCTGCCTGTTTTGTTCCCCCCATCAAGTGGGATCTGGAGGAGGAGATCCGAATGGCCAGACCTCAGGAGCTGGAAACTGAGGAGTGTCCAGCAGACAGGTTCCGAGCACGGCTCATCACCCGGGCACACACCTCTGTAGCCTCTTGTCACCCAGGAATGACATGAACACAGCAGCTTTTGGCAGCCCGTTACTGGTGTCCAATATTGAGAAGGGACACCAAAGAATATGTGCTCTCTTGCTCCATATGTGCCCAGTCCAAGAGTCCAGACACTTACCTGGGGGTACGTTTCAACCACTACCAGTTCCTCAGCGACCCTGGTCCCACATCTCCATTGACTTTCTCACAGACTTATCTCATTCTGAGGGTAATACCGCTATCTTGGTAATACTGCTGTCTTGGTGATTGTAGACAGGTTTTCCAAGGCCAACCGTTTTATACCTCTGACTTCCCACGGCCTTGCAGATGGCAGAGTTGTTGTTTCAGAATGTGTTTTGCCTTTTTGGCACCCTAGAGGATGTAGTCTCGGACCGCGGTCCTAAGTTTACATCGAATGTATGGGAGGGTGTTTATGGAGCGGCTTGGAGTGACCGGGACCCTGACGTCGGGTTATCACCCCCAGGCCAATGGGCAGGTGGAGAGAGTCAACCAGGAGTTGGGTCGCTTCCTGAGGGCCTACTGCAGTGATCGGCCTCATGACTGGAGCCAGTTCCTGGCCTGGGCGGAATATACCCAGAACTTTTTGACTCACTCATCCACGTGTTTAACCCCTTTTCACTGTATTTTAGGGTACCAGCCCCCACTCGCATCATGGCAGCCCAGTACCCACGAGATGCCCGCCGTCTATATGGTTCAGACGCTGTGAACAGGTATGGACAGAGACCCACCATCACCTACAACTGGCAAAAGGGAGACAGAAGGAGAAGGCTGACTTGTCTACAGGACAGAAGGGTCTGGCTGTCCATCAAGGACAACAGGAAACTTTGTCCCCGTTTTATCGGCCCCTTTCTAGTCGTGAAGCGCATCAACCAGGTAATGTACAGACTGCGGCTTCCTCCTCAGTAGAAAATCTCTCCATCTTTTCATGCCTCCCTGCTCAGGTCGGTAGTTCGGGGTCCCCTTCAGGAGTGTGAACCAGGGTCCGCTCCGCCCCCCAGCCAGCTCGTGGAGGGCACGCCCACGTTCTCTGTTCACTGGCTCCTGGACTCCAGGAGGAGAGTCGGGATGTTCCAATATCTGGTGGATTTGGAGGGTTACAGTCCGGGTGAGAGGTCCTGGGAGGTCACGGCGGACATTCTAGACCCCCTTTCTGTTTCGGAGTTCCATCGCCGCCGCCCGACCGCCTGGGTCCTTGTCCTCAGGCCCATACCCAGTCCGCCTTGGGAGCTGCTGCTCGAGGTGGGGTACTGTGATGTCCACACAGCCACTAGGTCCACACAGCCACTAGTTCCCAGTCCTCACCATCCCACACCTTCTAGTCACCCTATTTCTATGTTGCCACGTTCACTGTTACCTGATTATTGACTGCACCTGCTCCCACTTATGTAATCAGTCACCCTACTTATTGCCTCAGTCACGTAGCACTCTTTGTCAGGTCTTAATGTTATTTCTATGTTGGAGACATATTTCCAGTCTTGGTTCTCTTCAGTTTTGTTTACATTTTGTTTGAATAAACTTCATGCACTTGCATCCTATTCCCTGAGTCCAGTCATCTATCGTGACAGCCTCAGCCCCTCAGCCCTCTGTGGAAGATGAAAACAATAAGTCAGTTGTAAAATTTCCAAAATTTACAGTAAGTGCGGTCTTATTGCATTATTTGCAATTGATCCTAAGAAATTGGTAGGTGCTGAAAATCTCGATTCATATTGACTGAAGTGCGCTCCTGGTGTCATTGCTAGTAAAGTGACGGCCATCTTCAATCAAACACTAGTCATAGGAAAGATTCCTAAAGCATAGAAAACAGCTTTTGTTTAACCACTTCTCAAGGGTGGTGAAGGTAGTGAATTGGATAATTATCAGCTCATCTCTAAGCTTGTCTGTTTGGCAAAAATTCTAGATTCATTGGTGAATAAGGAACTACAATCATTTTTAGTGATCAACAATACTCGTTCCAACATTCAATCTGGTTTCAGACCTAAACACAGTACCACTACGACCACAGTACTTGTTGTAAATGATATTGCTAATGCCCTAGACAAAGATAAGCGCTGTGTCACCATGTTTGTAGATTTGTCTAAAGCGTTTGACACTGTAGACCATGCGATACGTTTGAGTAAGCTGTCGTCAATAGGACTAGGACCGGATGTCTGTTATTGGTTTCATGACTATCTTAAGGAAAGACGTCAGGCTGTTTGAGTAGACGGCATCCAGTTAGAGCCACTGGAGTTGGTTAGGGGTCCCGCAAGTTTCTATACTTGGTCTATTACTGTTCATTCTCTACATAAACAGTATAGGTGATGAGATAAGACAGTAAAAATCATCTATACGCTGATGACACTGTCATGTACTCTATTGCTTTGACTGCTGACCAAGCATTACTGCAGCTGGAGACAGATTTTAAGATGATACAAGGGTCTTTTTTACAACTTAAAATGGTTTTAAATGCAAAGAAAACTAATCTAATGATTTTCAATAGATCCAAAAAGCTAGTTGAAAATACACTGCTCAAAAAAATTAAGGGCACACGTAATCATCACAGTATAACCCCAAGTCAATTAAACTTCAGGGATATCAATCTGTCCAGTTAGGAAGCATAAGTGATTGTGAATCGTTGTCATCTGTTTTGGTGCAAATGAAAGCGACAATGGGTGCGCTGGAAAGGCAAAAGCAAGACAACCCCCAAAAAGGAATTGTTTTGCAGGTGGTGGTCACAGACAGTTACTCCTTATCCTTCCTGACTGATTCTTCTCTGGTTTAGTATTTTGCTAGTGTCCTTGTTACTACAGGTATCATGAGGCAGTACCTGCAGCCCATTATATGCAGAGACTTTATCAAGTATCTGCATATAAATACTTAGGGATATAGCTGGATGATAAACTGTCTTTTAAAATACATGTTGATGAACTCTGTAAAAGGCAAAAGATTAAGCTAGGCTTCCTCTATAGAAACGGAACATGTTTGTCCTCCACAAATAGAAAACAAACTGTGCAAGCTATTTTTATGTCAGTTATAGATGATGGAGATTTTATCTCCGTGCATGCTGCGGCATCCACACTTACACTGCTGCATGCTACCTATCATTGCACACTTACTGTAGGTTTATTATGGGTGCTAGCTACAGAACTCACCCCTGTAGTTTATATCAAAGTGTGGGCTGGACTTCGCTGTCCTTGTGACAAGAACAACATGCTCTCGTGTTTGTCTTTAAATTACGTCTAAATAAACTACCTTCTTATTTATCAAAACTCATCAAAATTAGAAATATAGCTCCGGAAAAAATTAAGAGACCACTGCAACTTTTTCTTTCCTTTCTAAAAAAGTCGAAAAGGAAGGTTTTGAGTGAGGAACAGAAGGGTTAAAATTGAGAGACCACTGCAAATTGAACGCTTCTGTTCCTCACTCCAAACTTTCCTTTTCAACTTTTTTGTAAATGAAAGAAAAAAGTGCAGTGGTCTCTTAATTTTTTCCGGAGCTGTATAAAACCAGATCTCAAGTCTGGATTACACTTAAGGCCCCTGCAATCTCCATAGAATTGGTATGGCTGACTTTTCCTGTTACGCTACACGCTTATTGGATTCGTTTCTGTGTTGCTTGTGACTGTTTTGGGTAACGCACATTTTTGTTGAAGGAAATGGATGTTGACCCTATTAAGATTAATTCCAAATAGTCAGTTAATTAATGTAACTAATGAATTTAATATATTAAGAGAGTATTACAATTACAGTACAAGTATAAAAGATTAGAAGTTCTCTGGAGATTGAAGATCCAAGGTGAAGGCAGCAGGAAAGGTAAATGCAAGAGACCTTCCTTAAACCCTCAGTCTGGTTATATCCTAAAACTCATGTAGTGGGGGTTGGTTAACTGACCTAAGGAAAACAATGCCAGTCCTGTAGAATAGACCCCTTATCAATCCCTGGGGCTCTTCCTATGACACAGGGGTGTTATCTCAAGGATCACACAAGCTAGGCAATTAAAAGCTACACTTTTGTCTCTGCATTCGCTCCTTACAGAAACAACTGTTAACCATAAACATTTCCAGTGACAGCCTACTAGAATAGAAATTAAGTTCATTGGTATACATGTCTATAATAAATAATGAAGAATCATTGAATGTGGAAATAGACATCTGTTACAAACCCTGTGGCTCTAGTAGACTAGGGTGGATGGTACAGAGACCCGTAACATAAGCCTCATGCAAATTAGTGTAGTGTAAATGAACAGTGAGAACCAACGACACAGACAACTAAAGCTACCGTCAAACATAAAACGTTTATTATAAACACACGGTAAAGGGGGAAGGGAAAAGGGGCTGAGCTGAACCCAAGAAATGAAATAATATAGTCAAAACACCCCTAAACTGAACACCTGCCTCAAGAACCGCTTAGCAGACTACTAACCAATACAAAAATACAGTGGGTGGTCCGCTCAGTTCTAACTAGTGTTTTTTTTAGACAAAGTTTTCCTACGGGTTGTGTATGCCCAAGGGCGACTTGCTAAAAAAAACCTTTTCCCAGGGACACAGGGACAAACAAAAACACACAGGTTGAACGAGGACTAAACAGCACACAGCAAACAATTGACTAGACAACACCAAACAAAACACCACAGCAATACATACTCACATGAAACAGGACGAAGTGAGATGTATGTGCTAAACTAAGTGATGTATGTATGAGCAAAGTGTCTGTCTTTCAAAAAAGGTGTGTATCTCAAGAATGTTTATGTCCATGTGGGGTAAATCAAAAGAGTCTCTCTGGGAGAACCAACTGACTGGGTTTTTAAACAAGGGATGTGTGATGTGATTGGGTAATGGAAAAAGGAATTAGGTGGGTTGTCCACTGATTGGTCCACCTCAGCAGTCAGGCGCTGCACTCATGACTGCCAGGAGGGAAACACCAACAAGCATAATCAGGAACATAAGGGACACCTGGGGAAAAGTCAGGAGGGGAAAAAACACAAACGTGCATACAGGGTACCTGCATGCGTAACACTCCCACCCTTAAAAGAGCAAACCTACTATGGTTTGCGACACAAGACATAAAAAGTATACAGCACACCATTCAACGTGCAAAGGCATCCACACAGGATAGAAAATAAATCATACATCTCTAAACACGAGACAAAGCATCTGGCAGTACATTATCAGAACCCTTTTTGTGACGGATCTCCAAATTATAATTTTGCACAACAAGTGCCCAACGCATAAGGCGTTGGTTCTGGTTGTACATACGGTGGAGAAAAACTAAGGGGTTATGGTCCGTATACACTATCACGGGGAGTGCACTGGAACCAACATAGACTTCGAAATACTGCAGAACTAACAACAAAGCAAGAGCTTCTTGTTCAATGGTTGAGTAGTTAGTCTGACACTTGTTAAATTTTCTAGAAAAATAGCAGACAGGATGGTCTACTCCACATTGGTCTGCCTGCAGCAGAACAGCACCAGGACCTCTGGCACTGGCATCTACCTCTAGTTTAAAGGGTTGCTCGAAATCCGGAGCAGCAAGAACAGGGGTACTACACAGGAGTGCTTTGGAAGTGTTGAAAGCTGCTTCACAATCTGTAGACCATACAAATGTTCTCGCCGGACTAAGCAAATCCGTGAGCGGAGCGACTACCGCAGAGAAGTTCTTACAGAAGCTACGGTAGTAGCCAACCATTCCTAAAAAACGGCGTAGCTCTCGTCTGGTAGTAGGTGCAGGGAAGGTAGCAATAGCAGAGACCTTGGCATCTGGTACAGGCAACACAAGAACTTGGTCACCCGGCTGCAGAGGACGAGAAACAGCATGTTTGTCATAATGACATTTCATACGTCTCTGCGAGGAAGACAAGCCTTCCTTTGCCAGCGCACAGGCACCATGTAGGCGCTCACAAAAACGACTCACGTAGTCTAATACACTGTCCTTTTCACACAATCCTTCTGATAAAAACTGAAACTGACTCCTTAAGGACTTTCATAGGTCCTCTGACTGTGTGTCCAAAAACTAGTTCAGCCGGGCTGAACCCAAGGGATTCCTGTACCGTCTCACGGACAGCAAACAAAACTAGAGGAACTCCCTCATCCCAGTCCTTCTCGGATTCCAAACAATATTTACGGAGCATAGACTTCAGGGTCTGATGCCACCATTCATGCGCACCCTGAGACTCTTGGTGATATGCCTGTTTGAAAAGCTTAGAAAGGAAATTTGAACCTTGATCAGTTTGTACCACCTTCGGTAACCCAAAGGTTGAAAAGAATTTAATCAATGCTTTGCTCACCACAGGAGCAGTAGTCCTTTGCAGAGGAATGGCCTCTGGGTATCGTGTGGCCACACACATAATCATCAATAGAAACTGGTTACCAGCTTTTGTTTTCGGTAATGGTCCAACACAATCAACAACCACATGTTCGAAGGGTTCGCCTATGGCGGGTATGGGACAAAGAGGAGCGGGAGGAATAACCTGGTTTGGTTTTCCAGTTACCTGACAGGTGTGGCATGTCCAACAGTACTGAGCTACAACCTGCTTTAATCCGGGCCAAAAGAAATGTCGCAGTACCCGATCACAAGTCTTGGTGACTCCCAAATGACCGGACCACTGGTGATCATGAGCAAGGGATAAAACAGTTTGTCGAAAGGCTGTAGGAACCACTATTTAGTAGATAGCATTCCAATCTTCACCGGCGTCACCATGGGCTGTCCATTTGCGCATGAGGAGATTGCCATCAATAAAGTATGCCATGTTCTTCTTCTTAAGCTCCTCCACTGAGACAACGCTAGAAAAACATTTAACAAGGCTTTTGTCACCCTTTTGGTTAGCAACCAGTTGCTCACGAGTTACTGGTAACTGTATTGCATCAGCAACACGGTCCACATTCTTCTTCCCGATCCTGGGCTGTTTTTCAGACCCCACCAGTTTACCAGAGGTAGCACACAAGCTATCCTCTTGGTCAAACTCTCTAGATAGAATTGTCAAACACTATTCTATCACATCACCCATTCGTCGTGCCTGAGCACGTGTGACGG